>JAOPUD010000162.1:19522699-19535201 GCA_027122715.1 Trisopterus minutus
GAAATAAATAATTGTATTTTTAAAATAAATGTCATTTTTAATGAATATTGGCATCAGTAGTTTAATTATATATTCTAAAATGATTAGAGCACTAAACAACTGTATTACTCATGTTTCTCGCCAAAAACTCAATTTCCCTTTTCTTTAAGTTACACTTGAACACATAACCTAATAGTCGTTTTACTGAGCCAACCTGAATATATCATCACGCAGCACGGTTGAAACTTTATTTATTTTTCAAGTTAACTAGCTTGTATGCGGCCGATTACAACATGGCCGTTCAGCCATCCTTGTGACGTGAGCAAGGTTAACTGCCAGTCTTCACTTGTTTTACTTTTAATACCTGTTTGCTTACAATTTCATTCAAAAACATTGTTGTACACGCTGCAGTGATTGCATTGATTCGATTTAAATGCCGTGACGCGACTCGAGAGACACACAATTCCTTAACAGGACCTACGGGAGAAAAAAAAAAGACGAGACTCGATAGTGGTATCAATAAGCCCAAAAGTAATTGATTTTCAGGTTTTGAAAAAAGTGGAACCGGGTCCTTGATAGAACCGGGTTTCGATCCCCATCCCTAGTCGTCTGCATAGCAGTGATATGAAAAACTGTGTGATGCAATTACAGAGCACAGAAGGGGCCCCAGTACAGAGCCTTGAGGGACACCAGTGTCAAGTGCGCAAGTTTTGGACAAGGAGCCATTCCATGTCACGTGATAGGTGCGATTTGACAGGTAAGATGTGAACCGGGATAGGGCAGATTCAGCAACACCAAGCTTGGCGAGAGTGGCAAGGAGGATGGTGGTTAATCGTGCCAAATGCTGCGGACAGGTCGAGGAGAATGAGAACCGATGAGAGGGATGAGGCTCTGGCAGCACGGAGGGACTCAGTCACCGCAAGGAGAGCCGTCTCAGTGGAGTGTGCCTTATTGAAGCCTGACTGGTGAGGGTCCAGCAAGTTGTTATGTGAGAGATAGGAGGACAGTTGATTAGAGATGGCATGTTCAAGTGTTTTAGAGAGGAATGAAACAAGCGATACCGATCTGTAGTTCTGGATCTCGGTGGTGTCAAGGGTTGGTTTTTTAAGGAGAGGCTTTATTCTGGCAGTCTTGAAGGACGCCGGAACAATGTCTGAGGTGAGGAAGGAATTGATGAGGGCAGTGAGAAATGGCAGGAGGTCGACCGAGATGGCCTGGAGGAGAGAGGAAGGGATAGGGTCTAGAGGGCAGGTGGTGGCATGGTTAGAGTTAACTATTCTATCAACCTCTTCGGAAGTGAGGGGGATGAAGTGGGTAAAAACAGAGGTGGGGATGGGTGGAGGGAGGATGGTTGCAGGGGTAAAAGTGGAGCTGATGTCCTTCACCTTCTGGGTAAAGTAGGTGACAAAGTCATCAGCAGTGAGGGAGGAAGGAGGCAGAGGAGAGGGACAGGTGAGGAGGGAAGAGAACATGGAAAATAGTTTCCTTGGGTTGCAGGCGGAGGAGTTGATTTTAGACCGGTAGAAAGTAGATTTAGCTGTTGACACAGTGGAGGTGAAATCTGAGAGAAGGTGAACTCTGAAGTTACACTAGTAGCATGCAGCATGGATATACATAGAACACGGCATACACAGTCCAACTTCTGCATCACAATCATGGGTAGAAGGGTAGAAAAAAGAAATGTGTTTGACTAACAGTTTAATATACATTACAATTTAAATTACCTTCCCTGCGATCACACCGACAGATGCAGTCACATGACAGATTTTTGACTTTTTGAATTGGATCAGGGACTTCACCAACGTGATTGGATAATCTGATCTAGAATAATTGGATCTATCCCCTAATTAATAGTAATGATTTTCCATACGAAAGACATAGCCAATCTCTATTGAGTCGCATTGCATCGAACTTGGTTGTAGTTCCATTAGAATTCCACTGGGGGTGATCGTGGGTGAGTGCATATTGAATGGGGGTCTAGGGAGCTAGACGGCTAAATTGATCTCTTTCACTTGCTTTTTCTTGCTTGTCGTTGAAATATCGCAGATTTTATTGTAGATTATGCAAATTCAAGGTTATAGTTCAAAGTCGAATAAATCAGTACTTATGTCCTTTCAATTTCTTACAGGTTGGGCTGTTGTTGGCCGTACACACTAGCATTCTGCTAATGTATGCTGATTGGTCAGTGAAGGACTTCTGAGACCCCGATCGATGGCATCTGAAGCTAAAGCAGAATTTGTCAGGGCCAAAACTGATATTAATACTTAGTCTGACACTTTTTGGTACAAGCATGCAACCTATTGACTATTAATATTTAACCCCCTTACATGTGTTCTGGCCAGGATGTCAGCTTAGAAAATGTTTCTTCCATGTTACCTCCTATACTTTTCAGTGAAGATGATCACAGCAGGTGTAAACAAAACATTGTAAAGGAGTGAAGAGGCCAAACACAGCTTCAACGAGGTGCCTTTTGATCTTTGCCTTGAGCACATCAACAAAACGGGAAAGGTTGCTGGAGGATTGGTAGGCATCACTCGAAATGAGACGGCTAGAAACCGTTGGTCCATCACCTACAATGAACTTGCATCTTTAGATCCCTGTTTGGACTGACACATGATGGAGAAGATGATGAAGACAACCACAAAGACTGCCTTCCATCAACACTCAGAAGGGATAAGGATGATGTCATTCAACTTGTAGACCAAACCAGAGATACCATGTCTTCCAACTGGAGAATATGTATGAGTTGGTGTCTTTGACAACCAGTGATGTGGCTTCAGAAGATATACTGAATGACCTAACACATACTGCGGAGACTGGGAAACAGATTGTAACTAAGCTGGTGAAAAACAGAATGATCACAATAAACACAAACTTCCATAACAGCCTCACTAAGAGAACACTCAAAACAATCTCAAATCTTTACAGAACAGATGGCAAACTTGGAAAACTCAAATCCAAGTGTGTGAAGCCAGACAGGGATTTTTCCGTCGCATCATTGTATCCATTGACAACGGCAGAGAGGTTAAAATAGAAGGGCTTCTCCAAAAAAAACTGTGTGCAGTGCCCCTGTCACTTGCCACAACAGAGTCAGTGCTCAGACCTACTAGCAAAGCTGCCTCAGCCACCATACTAGAAGCTGGTGCAAAAGAGACAGGGCTAAGTCCATCTCATTTGAGAACATGCACTATTATTAATGGGATGGCTTTAGTAAGAGCAATAGGAAAACCTCCAAATGCATCAACCTTTGGGGATTATGCTGACATGTTCATACAGAAAATGACTGCAAATCTTACTAGAGTGGATCTAGTCTTTGATCAGTACCTACAGAACTCTATAAAGGGTGGAACAAGAGCAAAACGTAGCACCACTCTACGAAAAATTCGCACCATTATAAGTAATGATGTAAAGATGCCAGCTAACTGGAATAGAGTCAATGAAATAGATGTATGGTTTGGAAATTGTTGCTGATGCAGAAAGAGTGGCATCAGCAGCTGGGAATGATGTTTCTCACCTATGGGTTGCACATGAAGAAGCAGATACCCGCATATTGCTACATGCTGTGGATGCCACAACCAAAGGTTTTGAGAGGCTCATCATTCAGTACAGAGACACAGATGTACTGTTGTTGCTTCTTGTGTTTGCACACCTGCTCAGCCCAGAAATTTGGATGAAAGCAGGAACTGCCAAGAAACCACCCTACATTAAAGTGCATGATGAAAATGTCAAATGAGATTCTGAATGGTCTGTTGGCATTTCACGCCATCACTGGATGTGACACTACCAGGCAATTCACTGGAATAAGAAAAAGGACGACATGGAAAGTGTTCAAGCAGTGCCCTCATCTTTGGTGAGGATGAAGTACCAGCTGTTCGGTCCTCAGCAGAACAATTTGTCTGCCAAATTGATTATGACCAGCACTTCTATCCATGAAATTGACTGTGCCCCGTTTCGGAAAGTTAAAGCCAATGTGGATACTTTACCACCAACTCAGGATGCCTTGTCTCTGCACCTCATGTGGGCCCACTATCAAACAAAGGTTTGGAAACAGTCACTAGTGACCCATCTACAGTTGCCCTCACCAACCAGTTGTGGTTGGTATGGAGGATGGAATGCTTGTTCCCCAGCTTTTAATCAAAGAACCTGATGCTTCAAGCTGACGACCTGTGGATGCAAGGAAAGTGGAAGTCAGTGCAGTACTAGGCAGTTTTGATGTCGAAAAAGTGAAATATTTTGCAGTGGGGCATATGGGTGTGCCTGTGCAGCTTGGTGCAAGAACACTCAGCTACTCCCAAAACCTGGTACATTAATGAAGTCAAATAGCACCACAGACCACCAACTAGAGTTCTTCATTTCCGCCTGGACATTAAAGTATTTTAACTTTAACTAGCATTGCACTGTCCCCTTTGCACTCTCCCTACACGCTTTCAATTTGGCATGACTCATTCCCATAGAAAGGAGTACTGATTGATAGAGGTTTTGGGATACTATGTTATGTTTCCAAGCTGATATTCACTTTGAAAACTGGTTCTCTTTAGGCGGAGATAGATTTTTCTATTTACTAGTTATGTTTTCTCTTAAACTGTACAATAAATGTTCATTATGACACTTCAGCAGACATCCCATGAGTGTTATCTTCCATCTGATACTAAGTTTATGTATATGGTCTTTGTGGTTGTGGAGATATTCAACATTTATTGTTGGTATGTCGTGTTGAGCAGGAAGCCTAAAAATTGGCCTGAAATTGCTTGTAAAAGTAAAAAAAAAAGATTTTTTTAGCTTGACAACCTTAATAGCTAAGAAATAACTAAGAAAATAGGGTGACAACTTCTACCAAAACATGTCCGCAAAAGTCTTAGGGAAGCCCTTTTAAGAATTGGCCCCCTGACTAAATCAGAAACATTGAGGCCCAATTGGGAAAGTCAAATCTCATAACTTTTATGTCTCCTTTCCTTAACCTTTGTGGAAAATGTCATCGGCTCAAGAACATAGAAACATAGGAAAAGACAGCACTTTTCCTAACTGCCCAGTATTGCTGACCTCTAGCGTCCCCCTATCGATGCAACCTTTAACCCACCTTTAGCATAGGTTACTCCTGACCAACCTTTACAAAAGGAAAGGAGATATTTGGAACCCATAATCCTTTACGGTGACAATATTTAAAGCAACAGGCCACCGACAAAGTTTACAGACTGGAAAATAGCCTAACAAAATGGAAAACCCTAAAGATAATAAAAAACTCCAACATCATAATAGTTATTTTCGTAGCCCATAATTTACATCATAGGAAAATAAAATGACAACTTCACATTTAAGAAAGCCGACTGGGGGCAGGAAAGGAAGCACCTTTTCATCTCTCCTTGACCTGATGGTGTTTTCCAGAAAGGTTCAGGAAACGTTGACTTTCCCAATTGGGGCATTAGGACTATTCCTATTAGGCCTACTGCTATTCCTAGTAGACATTCTCTGCTAGTATCCATTCCGAAAAAGTTTGCAATGGTTTATGGGATGAGTAGTTCCTTCATTACGTCTACAAAACAATGTATAAACAACAACAATGTAATAAAACAGTCCTCGGTAGTCCCCCTTTCCCTTTGCCCCGAATCAATGTTTTATTGTCACGACAGCCTAGCTTGGTTCAAGGCTTAAAACTCTTTATGTAACGATTTTCTGAAAAGTCGATAGAGAAAATGAAGGGGACATTTCGCGAATTTAGGGGCACACACATAGATAGGCCTACTAAATGATAACAAATATAATGGTTGAAAGTTCAAAGTTTTTTTTTAATGATAGCATTTTGAAACACAGACAAACATCCCAAACAACCAGATACCATTTGCAATTTCCATGACAAAAAGTAGATAGAAAAAAACCTATGAAAGACATTCTAATTTGTAATTTTATTGTTGTTCCAAAAAAGATTTGAATGACTCCAAGTTATTCAGTATTACACAAATACGGAAGGGTATATTAAATCGATTTGGGGGGAAATTAAGGTTTCCTAACTAGAATAGAGGCATAATAATGACTGAAATCTAATAATGGTTGTATTGTGGTTTCATTCCACTAGAGACACTGAGTGTCATTACAACCACACTTGTCGATAGAAACGTAGGACTTTGTTTTCTTCTGGCCGTCGGTGCAGATCATCTCCACCTGCTTCGTACTGGTGGAAACTTCTTGACAACAGGAACACGTGTGCACTAAGGCATTCTTCTCCTCTGAATACCTTTACATAGAAACAATTGGACAGCAGGTTTAATTCACACCAAAGAGAGTTTCTATCGACATGCCAACTCATTTACACATTTATTTTTCAAAAACCAAAGTCCATCGATAGATAGGAAACACAGCCAAATGTTCCTCTGTTAAAAAAGTAATTTAATTCCTACATTGAGGAGGTTCCGCAGGATCCCTGGCAGGCTGTAATCTCCACTTGCATCGTGGATTTGCAGTCTTCAATATGAAGATAGGTGGTGTTTTTCTTCATGCTGCAGCTGTTAATGGGAGTGCCTAGAAATAAAGCAGAAATAGTTGGACCCATGTTGGTGAATATTAAACAGCTGGATTAATGGTCTTAATTTCACTATAGATACTTTTAGTTACAACTAAAGTAGGCCTATGTTACCTACATGTTTTGCAGCAGCCATCTTTTTCACTTCTCTCCGTTCCCTAAAACATTGACAAATATTACGTTGTGAGATGCAGGTTATTTACTGATGAATAAAAGTATTATGTCTTCCCGTATGAAGTAGGCCTAATGCTTGTATATAAAAAAATATATAGGCGTATATATTTTTTTTGTGCATGTGAAATTATTGTTGTACATGAGAAAGATATTACACCTCATATACTCACAGGAATACAGTTCTCTGGGTCAAAGTCAGCACACTGAATGTTAATCTCAATCAGGCTCAACTCCAGCTGCACACATTCATACTTGGTGCAGTTATTACCAGGAGGTGACCAGGTTGTGGAAGGCTACGCAAGATAAAGAGCGGGAAGAAATGTGTCAATCCAATTGGTCAAGTTTAAAGATTTGTATGGAGTATGGAGTATGGAGCACTACTTTTACATCGTGCCCATCATGCTGAACTTACTGCTATGATTTGAGTGGAGTTATCTGGAAGCTCAACAACACAACTCGTCCTTTTACATGTTCCACAACATTGGTCTGCCACACTTTCATAAACTGACCCCTTTTGATGAAAATACACAAAAACAGAACAATTCATATTATTATCAACAAAGAAATGGTTGTTATATTTATATAATACCAATCCTTTATCAATAAATTTACTGATGCTTTCTCTAGTCATGAATGCGACTTTAATGTAACAGATAGTAAAGCATTTTCCAAAAGAGTAAAGGAGAGACATGGATATGTGTGTGATTTATGTCTGCATTGGTTATACCAATATCTATATAATGATATCATATATAATATAATGATATCATATATAATTATATCAATTATAATTATATAATAACAACAAATATTATACTTGTATTACCAGTGGACACTGATGGGGGCACTTAGTTATGGAGCAGGATACGGCATTCAGCTTGGTGATTGGATCAATAGCCTCATCACAGAAGCAGTGCTCACACAGGGATTTGAAGAAAGCAGCGCCTGGCTGTGAAATAATGGTTATTTGTCTATTGTTTTTAATAGAAAGCAGGACGCAGCGTCACAAACAGACATCTTAATATCATCTAACTTGCTCATAGGCTATTTTCTAAGATAATTGATGAGTAAGATTGCTGTTACATATGCAAAGAGGCCAAATCATAGGTCTACTCTTCCTTCAAATAATAATTTAAGAATTTAGTACAAAAATGTTGTTACCTTGTAGAGTGTGTCATTGTAGACACAGTTTTGTGTGGGTTCTAAAGAAATAATGATTAAAAGATATTCATATTGTCAAAACATCTTACTTCTTGTAAATGCAATTTATGATGATGTAATAACAATGGAGAATCATTCATGTATCATATCATGACATTTCTCAAGAAATAAAACTATCTTACCACAAGTATATTTGGGGCAGCATGTTTTATTGGATGAACTCATCACCTGCACAAATCCAAGCGCACAATGTAGAGTTGGCATCACACACAGTATAGCATCACATCCTGTTGGGACAGACGTACAATACAGACAGACAGAAAGACAATTTTGATCAGGTTGATTTTGGATGAAGTCATCAGAAGCACAGAAGTGTTTAATGATGACTTTCAATGAGGTGTCTTAGATAATACCAAAATAATGGTCCCTATGTGCCTATGTGCTTACTCATACGATCAAAACATTTGTTTTATTTACAGTTGAGTACTGGGTACTAAATCTTTATGCATCCATAGCAGCAGGAAAGAACTTTGAATGGACCACTCACGGCACTCGAAACTGTCACAGCAGTCCCCATTGCTGATCGCCACAAGCACCTCGCCCGGCTGGTTGCAGGGCACAGGCTCTTGCACCGGACATGTGATGTTAACACACCAAACGGCATAGGTGTCCCGATCACAGACACACTCCTGGCAACCAGATCGCCAAGTCTCCCCAATCTGCGGGACAGACAGTTATATAATCACAATACCTTATCATTTCACAATCTTAATGAGGCTTTAGGATAAATCTTTTTTTTTTTTACCTTTTTTGGTTGGCCATCAGGCCCGGAACAACCTTGGAAAACATAAGGGAAGAAACATCACTTATCTTGACTTGACATTAGTAAACATGAACTTAAAATATATTTCTGATAGTTCAACTTTATATTAATTTGTTCTCACAGGATTTCACACAGGCCTCAGAGTTTGTTCCATAACGGATGGTCCCTTCCGGACAGAAGCACCCTTCTGTGCGTATATTACAACTGGGATCGACCAGACTGGGGTCTCCATATGTGCATGGATCCACAAATTTCTGATTGTATCTGTGATATAAGAAAATATATAAATCTATACATATTTAGCTGAAAATATGTTCATAGTTATTCATATTGCTTTCTTGATGAATATGAAATGGGCTACATGATTGTGCTGGACACTGCAATTTTAACACAGTTCAATGTAATACATAATAAAACATACAATAATTTAATATAATACTACAAATAAATATTAAATATTTTAATAATTCTGCTTTTTTTATTTTACAATTTTATGGTGTAGGCATTTGAACAGTGGGAGTGTTAAGTGCTAATTAGATGAGTGAATGTGGCCTTACCTTGCATCACATGTTGGGAAAACAGCTGGGCCACATGCCTTGTACACACTATTGGGTGAACATTGATATTCTACCATAACAGAGGGAGTTAAAACAAACTGTTAGTTTCAATGTTATTCAGCAGAAAAAAAGGCTTCCAGTGAACAGCGTTAATTACTTAAACAAATCCTCATACCACACATTCCATTTGTGGAAGGTCTCCAGTCTACGCAGATCATTGCTGATGCACAAATTCCTGCGTACATCTCCAAACTAGCGCATCCACCTGTCCCGTGGCAAACATCATATTGACAGGCCAAGTAGAAAGGATTTGGCAAAAACAATTTATGGCACTCCTCAAAGATGCTTAATTAAAAAAGGAAAAAAAAACATTATTATTGTTATGAATTATGTTATTAACCCTAGTCAAAAGGGTAAATGTGTCTTTTCCAAAAATAGTCACGCTTCAAAATACAATAAACAGTGTATTTATTACCTGCTGAGGATAATTTCACATAACACAGATGTGTTTTGAGACATGTGACAGATTGACGGAGTAGTTGGCATAGTAGATGACACAGTAGGTGTAGGGCTGGTTGAATTAGATGATGGGACATTAGGCCTACAATATGGTTTATTATTGTCTTCTACCTCCCAATCCGCAGCCATCCCATAACATGAGGGATGAGTCTTGCCATTCCTAAGTCTGCAATCATTTGTTCGGTCATTGTCACAGGTACCTTGAAAAAAATGCAGAAATTAGTGACATTTCGTTGAAAGTTTATTTTACAATTATATGAATCATAGGACCAGGCAGTTGTCATCTCACCGCACTGCCCCTCTGTGTTGTTGTGGAAGTGCGAATAGGGCAGGTCAACATAGAAAGACAGCCCTTTGAACCACACAGTCGCCTCAATCTCTGGTATTTCCAGCATCATTTGGATTGCATTGCTTTTGATATCAAAGTCATTGTTTGAAAAAGGTGGGAGTACTCTTTTTCCATTGAGATGTACCTTGAAGATAAAAAATCCATCATGCATACAACACTCCATAAATCATAACAATAACAATCATGCATGGGGATCAGATATTTGTGCTAGTTATGATAATGATCTCAATATTAGTATTCGCCTTATTACCATGTTCACAGTCTTTGGGAACCTCTCCTGTGTGAGGACGATCTCATACGTTTTGTAATACACAGTCATTGAGTGAGTACAAGTTGCAATTGCAATTTGTCTGTTGTTTTGTCCACAATTTTCATTGTCGACAACTATGGTAAAATTGTGACGCGGAACAATTTCCTTCACCAAAACATATGTGCAGTTTTCCTGAAAACTATAATATTGCCCATCAAATGTGTTGTAATGAGGATCACCCCAGCCCAAGCAAACACCTGTGAAAAAGACAATGCAACGAGAATTACATAAAAAACAATGCTAAATAAAATATACACTTTGAGCTGCTATGAAATTTGAAACCTACATTTGCATTGATATTGGTAACAGCAGCCACTTTGGTCGTGAATCTTTTTTGGTGGGTAGCCATTTACGCACACAGGTTTAACGGCGGACGGACAGTTTACGTGCGCACGTTCTATTTGTCCATTTTTACATGTATCAGTGTAACAGTTGCTTGACTTCCAGGACTCCCCATCCTATTAAGGAGAACATTAGACTTTAACTTCAATCAACATCAATATCAACTGGGAGTGGTCAACCGTAATTGTGTCTTAAATTATGTCAGGAACTGTGGAATATCTTCCAAAAATATCATTAGTTAATGTATGTTGGTGAAAAAACATTCCTTCAATTTGATTTAGATTCCATGACCTTACCTTTTTGGGAGGTGTAACAAAGTCACAGCCACGCGGAGGAGGCGGTGTAGATGTACTACTGGCTTCAGTGGTGCTCTGACTGGTTGTGGTTGAAGGAGAAGGAGTGCTGGACAGACATGGCCTGGCATGCTTCTCAACATGACATGCCAAATTGCAGAAGGATGTGAAGCACCAATCGGTTCCATCGGTCTGATTGTAGATGTAAGTACCTTACATTAGGATATAAAAATACATTATGTTATACAAACACAACAGGATAATGACTGAGAAACCAAGAAAGATAAAAGGCTTTGCATTTATTTTAAACATAATTTCTTACCAGGATGGAAATATTGATCCATGTACTTGCAAAAACATATTGTTGTTGGCAATGTATGCAGTGAGATAGTAGGTGTCGATTCGGGAGTTGAGGCAGTTGTATGAACTAAACCTTCCGTACCAACAGTTGTTGTTGTTGTTGTTATTTTTGGATGTGTGATTATACGTTCTTTGGTTGATTTCTCTGTTGTAAATGTTGTTGTCGAGGTGGTAGACTGTTCTGTAGTTGTTGGGGTGGTAGACTGTTCTGTTGTTCTTGTGGTGGTAGGCTGTTCTGTTGTTGTGGTGGTAGGGTGTTCTGTTGTTCTTGTTGTGGTAGGGTGTTCTGTTGTTGTGGTGGAAGGCTGTTCTGTTGTTGTGGTAGGCTGTTCTGTTGTTGTTGTGGTGGTGGTAGGGTGTTCTGTCGTTGTGGTAGTGGTAGGCTGTTCTGTTGTGGTGGTAGGATGTTCTGTTGTTGTTGGGGTGGTAGGGTGTTCTGTTGTTGTTGGGGTTGTAGTCTGTTCCGTAGTTGTTTGGGTGGAAGACTGTTCTGTTGTTGTGGTAGGCTGTTCTGTTGTTGTTGTTGTGGTGGTAGGGTGTTCTGTTGTTGTGGTGGTAGGGTGTTCTGTGGTTGTAGTCTGTTCTGTTGTTCTTGTGGTGGTAGGGTGTTCTGTGGTGGTGGTAGACTGTTCTGTTGTTGTGGTGGTAGGCTGTTCTGTTGTTGTTGTTGTGGTGGTGGTGGTAGGTGTCGTTGTGGTAGTGGTAGGCTGTTCTGTTGTGGTGGTGGTAGGCTGCTCTGTTGTGGTGGTGGTAGGGTGTTCTGTGGTGGTAGTCTGTTCTGTTGTTCTTGTGGTGGTAGTGTGTTCTGTGGTGGTGGTAGACTGTTCTGTTGTTGTGGTGGTAGGCTGTTCTGTTGTTGTGGTAGGCTCTTCTGTTGTTGCGGTGGTGGTAGGGTGTTCTGTCGTTGTGGTGGTAGGGTGTTCTGTGGTGGTGGTAAGCTGTTCTGTTGTTGTTGTTGTGGTGGTGGTAGGCTGCTCTGGTGTTGTTGTTTTAGGGGTGGTAGTTTGCTTTGTTGTTGTTGGGGTTGTAGGCTGTTCTGTTCCAGTGGTGGTAGGGTGTTCTGTGGTGGTGGTAGGTTGTTCTTTTGTTGTGCTGATGGTAGGCGGCTCTATACATCGGTA
>JAOPUD010000162.1:19575617-19587673 GCA_027122715.1 Trisopterus minutus
ACTGAGCTATAAACAGTGAGTGGGAATGTAGAACAAACACACACACACCCACCCACACACACACACACACACACACACACACACACACACACACACACACACGCGCACGTGCGCACACGCACTATTCATGCACACATGCACACACACAAGCAAACACACACACACACACAAGCAAGCAAGCAAGCACACACACAGTTACGCACACACACACACACACACACACACACACACACACACACACACACACACGCGCATACACACACACACGTACGTAAGTGCCCTACAGTGTTCAGTCCCCAGTGAGCACAAATGACCACTCTCCCTTGTACGTTCCAGCGGTGATCCCATCCCCCGTGTGGAGTTCACCGAGGAGGAGGTGCAGACCTGGGGGGTGGTGTACAGAGAGCTGAACAAGCTTTACCCCACCCACGCCTGCAGGGAGTACCTGAAGAACCTGCCCCTGCTGGCCAAACACTGCGACTGCAGGGAGGACAACATCCCCCAGCTGGAAGACGTCTCCCGCTTCCTCAAAGGTGCAGCACACCTTCTGATGTGCTGCTCACATCACACCACTGGCCTATTCTTAATAATAATGATGAATGAAGCCACCCATAGCTTAACATAGTGAATGTGTGTATGTGTGTGTGGGGGGTGGGGGGGCAGGTATGACACCTCATCCACTATATGACATCTCATCCCATATTGCATTACCATCATATCCTTCACAGGTGTTTTTTATTTTATAAGCTGGCTGGTGGATCATTTCACGGCATGTGAACCACATGGTTTGATCGTTCTCAGGCTCACCTGTCGATGCCAAATTCTGTAATGTCAAATGTGTGTGATAAACGACTCTGTGTTGGACTTGTTCTGCGATGACGACTGACCGTGTGGGTGTCCCTGTCCCCAGAGCGCACAGGGTTCACCATCAGGCCCGTGGCCGGCTACCTCTCTCCCAGGGACTTCCTGGCCGGCCTGGCCTACCGCGTGTTCCACTGCACGCAGTACGTGCGCCACAGCTCAGACCCCTTATACACGCCTGAGCCGTGAGTCCATCTACATTTAACCTTTTCTTTTTTTAAAAAAAATTTTGTACGGCTAAGCTTTTCAATCGGTCCAATATATATATTATTTTATTCATCCTTCGTTGTTTCATTTATGTTTTGCATGGACACCTGAACCATGATACGTTTTTATTCACTGAATTAAGAGTCTCGGTCTGAGTACCCGAGTTCCCCACATAACTCACGGGTCAAAGTGATGTGGGTCCCACTGACCGGGTGACTGTGGTCCTCCAGGGACACGTGCCACGAGCTGCTGGGCCACGTCCCCCTGCTGGCCGAGCCCAGCTTCGCCCAGTTCTCCCAGGAGATCGGCCTCGCTTCGCTGGGAGCCTCCGACGACTTCGTTCAGAAACTATCCACCGTCAGTATTTCATAAAACCTTTTCTTTACTTTTTATTAATACGATCAGGCTCATCATATTCTTCTAATTCTGATTGTCCTGTTAACGTAATGTTTCTGCGTGTCCAGTGTTATTTCTTCACGGTGGAGTTCGGCCTATGCAAGCAGGAGGGGAGGCTACGGGCTTACGGGGCCGGGCTGCTCTCCTCCATCAGCGAACTCAAGGTGAACCATTTTAAAGATCTTAATAGCTTCACAGATTATTAGAAGTACTGACTCTCCCTGGATTAACAAGAGAGATCAAACAAGAATGTATTAATGCTAGTCTTTAGGTTAACAGAGAATACTCCAGACCCTTGATGTTTATGCATGTAAGTCTTGCACTTTGTGGTTTGATTGTGATTTATTTGATTCCTCCACAGCACGCGCTATCTGGTAAGGCCAGCATAAAGCCCTTTGACCCCAGAGTGACCTGCAAACAGGAGTGCATGATCACAACGTTCCAGGACGTCTACTTTGTGTCAGATAGCTTCGAAGAGGCCAAGGTGAAGATGAGGTGAGAGTTAAATTCCTTGGTTTCCCTACCACATGATGTCTTCTAAAATATAATTCATAGTTGTGCAAAGAAAACAACAGCATCAAATGATGTAGCACTTACACTTACACACACTTTTATGAATGCTTTGGATGCTACGAAAATAAAACCAAAATCAATCGGCTATAGCCCAGGATTAAACTTGGCCAACCGATCTGAAACTCTCGTTGCAGAGAGTTTGCCAAGACCATGAGGCGTCCCTTCACCATCCGCTACAACCCGTACACCCAGAGCGTGGACGTGCTGAAGGACACGCCCAGCATCAACAGCGTGGTGGAGGAGCTCCGGCACGAGCTGGACATCGTGGGCGACGCCCTCAGCCGCCTCAACCGCCACCTGGGGGTCTGAGCGGCCCCCCGGGCTCATCAGCCAGGGAGCGCCATCATCAGCGTCCTGCTCACCACTGTACAGACTGTCTGCTGTTCGTAGGTTCTGTGTCTCAAACAACGTACGTGCTTCCATGGTACCCGAATGTCCATGGTAAAAACATATATTGATGGCTTATAACTTCTTTAATTACTACGATATTTGACCTAATTTACTTGGACTGGTTTTGGTGAGTGTTTTATATTCACAATGTCAGTGTAATTCGTTGTTATTGATGATATTCCTCTCATGTACTTAAATCTCTGTGATTGCACTCTATGTTGTGCGCTCTGTTACCTTTTTTATATTCATCCGGTGTATGTATGATATTTGTCTTTGTGAACAGTTTCTGGATTAATGAATGATAGATATTGCTTGGATATTGATGGATTAATGCTGATAAATTGGTACATTTTGTGGTGACGTTCACATGTGAACCTCCTTCTGAAGTAAACTGTAAATGTAGTACTTCTTATTGTACAAGTGTACCATTATTATATTATTTTTCTACTATGAAGATGTGTTGACCGCGTAGACTGTAAAGTTCATCACAAAATAAAGAAAGTGCGCAGTTTCTTAATTCAACGCTACCGCTGGTCTCGATTCCTATTCCGATTGGACACGCGTCGGGAGCGTCATTTACTCGGGAACAGGAAGTGCTTTACGACAGTGTCACACATTCAGAAAACAGGAAGTGCTTTACGGCAGTGTGGCTCATTCAGAAACAGGAAGTGCTTTACGGCATTGTGGCACATTCTGTATGCTACCAGGGTAATCCATGGAAATGGATACGTAACATGGAGTTTTGTTTGTACGCGTGGGTAAGTTGAAGTAGCTGAAATTAGAAATAATAACAATGCATAGCAATATAAAAAATAATAACACTACAATAAAACAGTTGGCTCGGCCGTATATTGTTAACATAACGCCAGCGTTGCCTCCAGAAACTACCACAGTAATGGTGATTATTATTATTATTATTATTATTATTATCCCCTCTGTGTCATCACACGGCCAGGGAGCCAACTCCTACGGACAGCTGGGCCGGGGCGACGCGGAGGACCTGTCTGAACCTCAGCGGCTGGGTCCAGGTGCTTTGACCCCCGGGTCGCTCCGGGTTCTGCGGGGTGGAGGCGGCCACACGGTGGCTATCACAGGTGTGTGTGTGTGTGTGTGTGTGTGTGTGTGTGTGTGTGTGTGTGTGGTGTGTGGTGTGTGTGTGTGTGTGTGTGTGTGTGTGTGTGTGTGTGTGTGTGTGTGTGTGTGTGTGTGTGTGAGATGGTGTAACACAGTGTTGTGATTCCAGAGGAAGGGCAGGTGTGGGTCTGTGGGCAGAACCACAGGGGGCAGCTGGGACTGGGCCACCTGTCAGACGTCTCCACGCTCCGCCCCGGCCCCGCCCTCAAGCAGGGGGTGGTCAATGTGTCCTGTGGTTGGGATTTTACCCTTTTTCTAACCGGTAAGCCCTCGTTTTATATGGATGATGGAATAAAACTTAAAAATAATCTGATAAAATGGTTTATTTTATATTCCTGTTAAACCCTTTATGATTTCTTGAAGGTTAAATGTGCAGTGTGTTAACCTCATCACTTGACACTGGACTACTTGAAGCTGTCATTGACGATGTCATAATTTTGTCATCGTCAATGTCGTCGGTGGCTTTATCTTACACACTGCACCCTTAAACAGTGATGGCTCTTAGCGCAGAATATGGCATGGAATGCCAACTAGGTCCAAAGAAAATGAATCATGTTTAGTACTACATGCAATATCATCCAGTATCCAGGAATGACTTTTGAAGCTGTTTTCTTGATGTACTTTTGCATTATAGATTGTGGCCAGGTCCTGACGTGTGGATCCAACGCTTATGGGCAACTGGGTGTGGCCAAAACCAGCACCCACTCTGCAGAGCCAGTACTGGTTGAGGTAAATCGCGTGGCAAGCCTGGTGTTAACTCAACTCAAGTTGTTTGAACAAATGCATGGAATAATAACCAGGTAACCGGGTCAACATCAAGTATGACAAGTGCTACAGTAAATCGATTGGACATCTTATCCATCATGAGTAACCAGCCGAATGACGCCATTCATTCATGAATCTAAATGTTCTCAGAGCCTTGGTGAGCCGGTGGTCAGTGTGGCAGCAGGACTTCGACACGCACTCGCTGTCACTGGTGAGTTCCCCTCCACCCCTTCAGTCACATCCAGACGTAGTTTGACCAGGCGTTATTTCCTGACAACTCTCTCGTTCCCGCCCCAGCCACTGGCTGTGTGTACCAGTGGGGGTTGGGTCTGGTGACCCAGACCAGGAGAGCGCTTGGCCCAGACTCGGTCCCGCTGCACTTTAACTCCCAGGTGCCCGTGCGTGTACCGGGTAATTTAAAGTTGGTTTGATCACAATTTTAAATAAATATATAATTTTCTGTACCCATGTAATAATCTAACCAAAACATGTGCTGGTTTCTCAAGGTTTTGATCATGTGACCGCTCGTACAGTAGCTGCTGGATCTGCCCACTGCGTTTGCCTTACAGGTAAAGGCTTGTACACGCCGATCGTCGCACCCTAGTAACGGTGTTATAATTCATTCTATATCCTACTCAGAACTATTAAGAAATGCATGGTGTTTGCTGTGTAGGTGGAGGTGATGTGTTTCTGTGGGGAAGTAATAAATATGGACAGCTAACTACAAACGACTGCTTTTCAACCTATCCTGCTCTTCTCAAGCGCTCACTATTGGAAGGAGAGGGTGTCACTCACGTGTGGAGTGGCTGGACTCACCTCGTGGCCAAAACAGGTGTGGCCAAAATTAAACAATGTTTTTCATCATTTAGATTTAGTTTGTCTGTGAAATAAATCTATGGTCTGGTGATTTTTTTTTCAGAGAGTGGAAAAGTGTTCACTTGGGGAAGAGGGAATTATGGACAGCTTGGAAGAACAGAACCAACCAATCACAGTGCATTACTGCAGTCAGGTGACTCTCCGGTAGTAGAGGATGTCAAGGAAGTCTTGTTTCCTGGGAAGGTCGACGCCCTTTATGGGGCTGAACAGGTATATGTGACCCTTTAAGTGTGATCTACATACTCATTATCATAATAAAGGCCATGGACAGAGAGGTCTTACAGCGTTAACGCTTTAGAACAGCAGCAGAAAAAAAGCATACAAGAGAGGGATGCGATGGGCCTATTCTGCAGCCTTTCATGAGTGCAGTTCATGCAAGCCACCAGAGGGCAGCAGACACTGACGGCTGTAGAAACCCTCAGAGATGAGGTTGAAGTGTGCTGAAGCGTCTCACTAAGCTGTAGGCTCAAATGGCTCCTCTGTGATATACCAACCCGCTATGATGGGGATTGCACATAGCACCGAGCAAATTGTTCCCCCCCCCTGCCCACCGGCCCCCCACTAGTGAAAGGCCTCTCCCCTTTGGGCAATTATGAGTGAAAGGCACAGGGGAGTGTTGCTGTGGACCAGTGGTGTGAGCAGCATTGGGCTGATGGGAGTTTACTGTCTTTAAAGAGGATGTCAGGGATGCGCCAGGACACATGCTGTTCACAGATCACTGGTGCGTGTCGGGCTCACAGCTCCGTTGTGCACATAAAGCAGGAAAGAAGATGGAACGGTCCGAGTGCACTATGAATCTCCGGGCTCAACGCCCTCGTAACACGCACTCCTAAACGCCCACTGTCAATACCTAGAAAAAACATTATATTTCCTACATAGACAATGAAGAGTGCCTTGGTTATCATGTCTGATCGACTCATGGTTTCGAAGAAACGCATGTTTATTTTTAATTTCAACGGCGGAAAATGCTTGAATCATAGATGCTTTATGTATATATTTATATAGCACTGGCTCACTCCTCAGCCACAATGCTAATTTTATTTAACTTTGAAGGCAGTGTTCAGACTGGTGTGTTGAGAAGAAGCAGTATGTGTTGAAGGGGTTTGTTCAGCAGATACAGCCCCAAGTGTCAGATGAGAACAGCTGTTGCTGAGCAGCGGGTTTCAGTTTCAGATGAGATGTTGTGCTGATTTATGGTACAGCTGAAAGCCATGGATCATTTTGGAATGTCTTGAATGGTGCTGCTTGCAATTTAGTTCTATTTTGTGTTACTTATCACACAAACCTTATTGTCTCTGCAGATTGCCTGTGGGTCTGAGCACAATCTGGCCATTGTAGGTAAGTGCAATGTCTCACAGATGAACAATGTACGCTTTGGCAATATCCGTTTTGAGTGTTGCAACATCTATCTTGACTACAAAATAAATATACTTCCAATTGCTATTGATTGTCAGACATTTTCCAGGATTTAAGTGCAGCTGATATGGAAAAAAGCAGTTATCACAGTTAGTTTTGCACTTTGTTTAGTTTTCCATCCCTCTACCTGGAGACAGATCGCTTAAGTAAAAAAAACAAATAGTGTTCCGGTCTTGTGTGTCATTGATTAGTTTGCCTCCTGCTGTGCAATACATCTCACGGTGATACTGATGATCTCCGACAAAGTCTGAAGCTCCTCATTAAAGATCTTCAGGATTGTTAAGGAGATGCTGATGTAAGAAACGGCTGTTGTTTGGCTTGGAACAAGGCGTTCTTTGAATAGCCTCTGGCTCTCTGTATCCAGCGACCAAACGTAAAGCCTTGGCTGAAGCGTTTAATACTTACCGCTACGACACCAGCGAACATTAATCCTGAAACCTCTATCCTGGAGGTCAGCCTCTTGCCCGCTGGGCTATGTTTCAAGAGGTAATTACAGCAGAGAAGAAAATGGGTATCTTAGACCGAGGCAATTATCTGCACATGCGGTGAAAGAGCAGAATACACCACACACACATTTACAGGGACGTTGTTTTCCAGTCGAGACCTTTCTACACAAACACATTTCGATTACTCTCACCATTCTACTTGGATCAGGTTTGAACAAATTCTATATCCACCAAAAAAAATCTGTTCGTTTGAGATTAACACAAACTTCCACAAAAATTCGGAAGCACTATTTCTCTTTTCTCAAGTTCATTAAAGTTTGAACACTGACCTCGTTCTTCACATCAATGTAAGCCCAGGAACACCTCCATAAGACCGGCTGGCAGGGGAGGGATGTGAAAGACCAGCCTCTTTGTATGACACCAGCTGCAGGGACGGTACCTGTGACACCTGTGGACCCAGTCTGCTGTCGGCTGTGACCTGTGTCCCCACTGGACCTGGACCTGTTTTTATTTTTATCTTGAGGACAATCACTAATGCGATCCCTGCTTGTGCTTCATAATGGCTATCCCCATGAGGGACGCCGCTCCGTGCCTGCGCCGCTTCCTTCCATTCAGCCGAGCTCCGGGTCCAATCAGAGGAGGCTCCGTGTGAACCTGGTGTTCGCTCCCTTCCTCCCAGCATCCTGTTGGCCTCATGCTAAGTGAATAGAAAAGGCACCAGAACCGGGTTGTAGGGCTGAGAGCGGAGTGCTGCTATTCCTGGTGCTGAAGTAGGCCAGGCGAGGGGAGCGGGGAGCAGGGGGGCGTGGGGTTGAGGGCGTCAGGCAGCCCAGGGCTATCTGTTGCTGCCAGCCCTCCGCCCCTCTGCCAATTTACACCTGAGAGAGTTGTCGCCACCGCCGCTGCCGCCCAGCGCAGAGTGGGCTGGCGTCACGCGGTGCGAGAGGCACGCTGAGATCAGACGTAGCGTGGCGCTAGGCTCTGCAGCTCAGCAGATACGGGCCCGGTTAGTCTTTAGACTGGCTGTTGAATGACCCACCTCCAGTGACCTATCAAAGCAACATTATGTTCCACAGGGCGCAATGCATGTTGGGATTACCCTTACTAAAGTCTTAAGGGGGGAACAGCTGAGGCCACCAATGTTAACCAGTAGTCCCCCTCTCACTTTATTTAAACTGATACTGGTTTTGTGGGGTCTGCAGTGATCAGCTGCTGCTTCTGTCTTGTTTACCGGGCAATGGCCTTGGATCCTCTCTGAGCTTCTTTTCTTTCTTTGTCACACCGCTTTATTGTGCGAGGAGCATTTGTGCAGGCTCTGCGTTGCCATGGAAACACCAATGTGCTGTATTCCAGTCAGCGTGTCCATGAATTAAGCCTTTCAAACACTTTTTTCTTTTTTTTTTTACTGACAAGAGATTTCAATGCATGACATTGATGATAGTAATCAGGATGTTAACTGAACCCTTTCTCTGCCTCACTCTGTACGGTCCAGAATAAACTGATGTTTGTGTAGTGCATAGAAAATGGCTGGCAGTAATTCACATTGACATAAGCTGCTGGCATGACATCTAGGTGGTTTCTGCAGAAAATGTATGCGGTGGTTGGCAGCTAATGCCATTGGCTTTACCATTATGCTATAGAACCAGCCCTTGATCATATAGAAAGAAACACCGAAAATCTCAAACGTGGAATAAGAAATGCACCAATTTAAAAGGACACAACTGTGCAACACGGATAACTTGAAGATGTGTTACCCTTGAGAAAGCAGGCTCGCTTCTGTTGCCATGGCGATGCAGCCTATTAGGTAACTGTGTTGCCATGGCACGTGTCTCCTCAGTGATGCAGACCTGACCACACCCACTAACAAGCTCACCAGCTGAGAACATGCAGAGCTCTATTACTGGGCCGGTGTCAGCGCTGTGCATAGCAAGAGGGGCGCTCTGTTTGATTCAAAGCAGCTTGATTAAAGCCGGTTGTTATAGGTTACAGGCTAATGATTGTTGTTCATTTTTTTGTCTGGGCTCACAGTTCATAGAACCCCAACTTCAGACTCCTGGCTAACCAGCACACTGTCTGCCCCTCAGGGAACCATCTCTTCTGCTGGGGCTGGAACGAACACGGGATGTGTGGCGACGGCTCTCAGGCGGACGTCTCCCGACCGCAGCCCCTCTCTTCTCTCAGAGCCGTTGTGATTGGCTGCGGAGCGGGCCACTCTTTGGCCCTGTGTGCAGTGGACCAGTGAGGGCTGAGGTAACCTGAAGCCGGCAGTGGGTCATTATCCAACACGGAGCCCATCAGAGAGACGCTGAGCTCTGTGGCACTAAACAAACAACTCTAAACCAACTTTCGAACACTGCGCTCAATGAGGTTGACCTGCTGCTCAGGCCTTTCTGTGTGGGAAGTCTCATACGCCGTAAACACTCCCTGGTTCAGCTACAGGTGGCGTTATGTCAGGGGTGGACTGGACCATTATGTCCCTTATATCATTCTTTCAGTTTGAATGACGTGATGGAAGGGGCCGGCTATGGCGGTTCCTCTGCCCCCCCCCACACCTTTTCTCATTGTTGGCCTGCCATATTTATCTTCTCCCATTGAGCAAGGCAGTTATGAATGGTGGGGCTGGTGGAGCAGAGGGGGGAGAGGGGCTATGTCCCGTTGTCACAGGCTTTATTGCAATGATCTTCAGTGTCAACCGGCACTCAATCTAGTGGAGGTCCACCCTCTGCACTGGGACTCTCATGGCCATGGTGATTTACTGCCAATGTATAGACTAAGCGCTGTGCTTTCTCTGGGCGTGCCAGCTGTCATTAGTCTTTGTCACACTTTATGGATATGATGACTTTCAGTAGAAAGGCCCTAAGACTTTCCATCATATGGAGTGGTTTATGTTTGAAGTAAACATTTTATCTTGCATTTTTACATGTGCAATATTGTTGAAAGCATTTTCACCATTAAGTGCAATGTCAGAGTTATGAAAATGCCAATTTATTATTTTCCTCCTGGAGTGGTTCAAAAACAATAAAGTCAACACTCGTTGAAAAAGGATGACGTCTGTGTAGTTTTTATTTTTCACTATTTATTGTACAAGCCTGAAATTCCATTGGTCAGAAAAAGTCACAAGAGAAACCCTTAACAACAAACTGATTGAAACGAGCACTTAAGCACCACCTTAACTAACCACAAAAAGCACGGCGCTCAGGAAACAAACGGTCTGACGTTCCTCTCAACGGCACACATTAGTCAGCCACCGCGTGAGAGATCAACCTCATCACCGACCCGATGCCACGGTTTTTCTCCTTGTCCTCCGCACTATTTGTCGGTTACCAGCTTCACTCCCTCCCTGCGCTGGCTCTCAGTGGCACGCCCACATATGTGGTTCCTGTTTGCGTACTGATCTTATTCTGGGATGTTGGCAGTGTGTTGCAGTGGTTTGATTGAAACGTTGGTCCATGACCAATCGAGTAGCTCTTTCAACGCCACGATCTACAAGTTAGCTTACAGTGTGTGTGTCGGTGTTGATATGTCCTTTGGATATTGAAGGCAGATCTGGGTCACCGTGTAGGCTTGTTTGCCCTTTGGGTAGGCCATTTGTAGTGGTTCAGCGATGATATGAGTGAATGGTTTAAAAATCAGTACATATTTAAAAAATCTTCAGTAGTCGTGTTTTTCAAGTGGAAGGGTTTTGAAAAACAGAGGCACTTCTCCAATGTATTTATATTCTGCAGTTGTTTTTGTTGTTGATCAAATTTGAGTGCATTAAGAGCAAAACAGGCCAATTTCACGATTGTCGGTTAAAAAAAGATTATGTATAATAATTACAATGGCAGTAACTGTTGTCTGAAACAGACAAGAATTTGTAAATGTCAACATCTAATTCATGTTGAATGTATATTTGCTAAACAAACAGTATATTAGGTCATGTAAGAATGCCAATATTAAAAGCACTCTTGGCCATTTCAATGCCTCACAAATACTGGTATTATTTAATTATATTAAGAACGACCTCTTTTTCTATTATACCCATACAATGCCCAACCAACAGATCCTTAGAATGTGAAAGTTCACTAGTGCAAAAAAGCACATTCAAATATAACAAAAAAAGTGCAAAGTTAATGTCTTGTTTTCTACTTTCAGGCGGCCATGAAGTGACTAGTATTCTAAGGTGATGAACACGGAGCAACTGTACAAACTTAAGCTTCTTTTTTTTTTGCCTGAAGATGCACACATATATTTGATGATCACGCAAAACATTGGTATACACAACTTTAGCACACAAAAGCAGATATAGAAATATACAGCACTGGCACACACCAAAAATGGCACACAAAGTTACAACACAGTAACCAGTCACAGATACTGAGCTACGTAAGGCTTGACAACAAAACTCT
This sequence comes from Trisopterus minutus, assembly GCA_027122715.1. Lineage (NCBI taxonomy): Eukaryota > Metazoa > Chordata > Actinopteri > Gadiformes > Gadidae > Trisopterus > Trisopterus minutus. The sequence goes on from JAOPUD010000162.1 coordinate 19,587,070, forward strand.
GCTACATCTATGCTGAGTTTGGGATGTACAGGTTGTCACTATTACACCCCTTATCCAAATACTGAGTAAAACACACATACACACACACACACAGAGACACACAGACACACACTAGAGCTGTATTAGGTAGGGGCTGGGCTGTTATGGGTCATACACATAGTGGTCGGTACACCATGGTTCATTACACAAACTGACTCTGTTGCTGGTCTGCTCCGTGGCGCTCGGTGGGTCTCTATAAACATATAAACAAATAAAACAATAAAAACAAAACAACACAAAATAAATTATTACACCGATGAACGTCTGAATGGCGACATTTGATGGGGGTGACGGAGCGGGTGAAGAGGGGGTGGCGGGATGGAGGACCAGCCCGCTGGTCGCGGCGAGAGGAGCGTACTGGCGTTGGTCTCTCATGGTAAACGTGGGGTTTACCATGTCCTTCCCATGCTGTAGGCGTCAGACCAACGCGTGGCCGTCTGTGTGCGGAGGTCTGGGTCTACGGGACACAGGGCGGTCCACATGCTGCTCATGCCGTTTTACAGGTGGAGCTACCGAGAGGTCTGTTGGTTCATGCGTTAGTGTGCGCTCATGCTCTCCCCCGCCC
>JAOPUD010000162.1:19606041-19624543 GCA_027122715.1 Trisopterus minutus
GTGTGTGTGTGTGTGTGTGTGTGTGTGTGTGTGTGTGTGTGTGTGTGTGTGTGTGTGTGTGTGTGTGTGTCTGTTTCCTGGCTGAGTGTTGTTTGTAGTGATGATTGATCGGTGGTCAGATATGTAGGGATTTGAAGGGAGTGCGTGAGGTGGATTTATTCAGTCTCTTCCACTGACTCTCAGGATCTGGGCCTTGGCACACACTTCCTGGATGTAGTGAATGTCATGTCACCTCTCCAGCCAAGGAACAGAGGCAGGAAATGTGCTCGACGAGGAAATAATACAGCTCTTTCACTGCCCTCTAGTGGTGGCTTTTTAAAGTCATGCTCCCAAAACAGATAATGCATTATCGTTCAATTCATCATTTGCCTGAATGTGTTGTACTACGTATCATCATTTAAAGGCAATATATTCCCCACTATGGATTTATAAATGTTTTTCTGTGATCATAGGCGTATACATCTTGATCGCCGTGGGGGCGGTGATGATGTTCGTGGGCTTCCTTGGTTGCTATGGTGCTATCCAGGAATCTCAGTGTCTCCTCGGTACGGTAAGTCCATAGGAGGAGGGACCGGGGGCTCTGGGTTCCAGGCCTGATGCTTCATGGTCGATGATTTAGACCAATGTGCTCCGTTCTACCGTAATGCAGTCATTTACTAGATCAAGTTTGTTTACACTGTAGGAAGCTTAGGTTTAGCTTTTTTAGCCTTGGTAAAAAGGTAAGAATATACAGGATGCAGCATTTAATTTAATCTAACATAAATATATAATTAAAAAATGTTATATATTAATTTAAAAATGAATGATATATAATATATCATTAATAATGAGATAATCTTTCCTTCTTTCCCCATAGTTCTTCTTCTTCTTGATAATGCTGTTTGCCTGTGAAGTGGCTGCTGGGATCTGGGGCTTTATGAACCGGGACACAGTGAGTATAACGCACTCTCAGACTCCTCAAACACTCTCAAACCCCTAACACACTCTCAAACCCCTAAAGCACTCTCAATCCCTAACACACTCTCAAACCCCTAAAGCACTCTCAATCCCTAACACACTCTCAATCCCTAACACACTCTCATTCCCTAACCCACTCTCAATCCCCAACACACTCTCAATCCCTAACGCACTCTCAATACCTAACACACTCTCAAACCCTAACCCACTCTCAATCCCTAACACACTCTCAATCCCTAACACACTCTCAAACTCCTGAAACACTCACAAACCCTAACACACGCTCAATCCCTAACACACTCTCAAACTCCTAAAACACTCACAAACCCCTTACACACTCACAAACCACAAAGACACTCTCAAACCCCTAACTCGCTTTCAAACCCGACACACTGTCAAACCCCCAACACACTTTCCAACCCCCAACACACTATCAAACCCCCGCAGACACACGCACACACTGACGCACACCGTCTGACTCATCGTGCTCCAAACCTGTTTGGTTTGTGTTTATAAGCTGGTGTTCTTTTGATGCCACTAGATGAATGCTAGCAATGGAGGGCTGGGTGAGTCACGCAGGGCGCGCTGCCTGCCCTGCAGTGCGGACCAGCCCACGCTCCACCGAGCTGTTCACACCGATCTACACTGTCTTTTATCATGTGACCCCGGGGGGCCTCAGGAGGAATCACACCAATTAAAGTTCAATATATAGATTGCTTTTTAGTAGTTTATGTCATTCTAAAATTAAACCAATGAAAATGAAATCAATAAATCAATTGTTAATTGTTTACATCAGTCTAAAATCTAACTAAATAAAGTTCAATAAAGAAATTGCTTCTTAATCATTTATATCCATCCAAAATCAAACCAATGAAAATGCAATCAATAAATCACTCTTTAATATATGTTTTGTCGCCTGATTTACTGACCTGATTGGCACCTTCCCAATCCCCCAGATCTCCAAAGAACTGATCAACTTCTACGACTCTGCGTACATCAAGGCGGTGGACGTCACTGGCACCCCCAACAAAGACTCCGCCATCAAAGTGCTCCACGTGTTCCACACCACGGTAGGCCTCCGTCACGCTACCACCGTTCTCCTCGCCTCTAGGCCTTCAGACTGATCCTGTAGATGCTGTAATCCTGTAGTATGCATCCATACCATGCAACGATTAATCACTACGGACTCTAATGTTTACGTGACATATTCCCAGTGTATGAGGAACAGCGTGTCAGGAACATGAACGTGGCGTCTCTGCTTGTCTCCTAGCTGGAGTGCTGCGGTAAGGGGGACGACGGACCGCTCTTCAAACAGGTCACAGGCACCCTGTGTCCCAAGCTGACCGCCGAGGACTTCCTCGTATCACAGGTACAAACCTACTGACCGGCGCTGGACACTCACTACAATCACTACTCTGTGAAAGAAGATATGCGTTATGAAGGCTAGGAACACATGTGTGAACCTCTCCACTCTTGATAACAATTTGTGGTTAGAATATGTCAGCATGGAACCAGATTTTATTTCAGGACCATGTTTATACTTCTCAACAATTTCTTTAGAATATATTAACTAAAAGACACCTTTAATTCACCCATTTCTCAGAACCTCATCTTCTCAAAGACATGTATCTGTTTAGCCAAGCAATGCAACTAAGCAGCAGGCTGTGTGGAGCCAGACCACTGAAACCCCTGTGTTGGCTGCTGGTCTCTCTGAAACCCCTGTGTTGTGTGTTAGTCTCTCTGAAACCCCTGTCTTGTCTGCTGGTCTCTCTAAAACCACTGTGTTTTGTGCTGTTCTCTCCCCCCAGAGCTGCCATGTGAAGCTGATCGACCTGTTCTCTGAGAAGCTCTACCTCATCGGTCTGGCGGCGCTGGCGGTGGCCTGCATCATGGTGGGTGTGGCCCTCGATGCGTCTCCCAACGCATTTCAACACACGCACATCTCAGCAATGGGCTGTAAATAGCTTTTAATTGAGTTGTCGATTGATTGAATAATAATAATAATAATAATAATTTTATTTGAAGGCGCCTTTCTTGACACTCAAGGACACCGTACAGAGGTACAAAGACAACAAGATTAAGAAAGAAAGAAAATAAGTTATAATAACACAGATAGAGGAATTGGCATCAGGTGGGATAGGCAATTTTGAACAGATGGGTTTTGAGATTAGATTAGGAAATGAATGAATGTAATTTGAACGAGTGATTGATTGATTCTGTCAAGACATGGTCATGTTATTTTATCGCCGATGATCACGGCTGCATGCCCAAAGGGCTTCACTAACCCTTGAACCCCTCTGAAGGGGGAGGAAACATGAACTGCTCTTCAGGCGGTTGGGATTGCCTGCCTCAACCTGATGGCATTCTTTAGACACCATATCCCACTGCGGGAATCCGCCTGGGTTCATGTCGGGTCATCCAGTGTTCCCGGCAGCGGCATCAGTGCGACCGTGAACAGATGTTATGACGCTGTTTGAGTGAAAGGTAACACGGTGCTCTTGTCCCCGGTCCAGATCTTCGAGATGATCTTCACGATGGTGCTGTGCTGTGGGATCCGGAACAGCCCGCCCTACTAGGAGAACCAGGAGGGCGGGGGGAGGAGCTGAGTGTGGGAGGGATGCCTCTTCTTCTCTCATTCAGGACGATGGAGCAGAATCAGGATATACCAGCGCCTATAATGTTGTTGATATTATCTCAATCAAATGATGTACAATCGCACCCCCCATGGTGATATTATTTAAGGGTTTTCTTTCATCACGTTTCTTGTTTTTTTTTCTTTGAAAGGGGTGTATCTATACAGTAGCTATTTTTGTTTCTATTTTTCCTTGGTGATTAATATGTTGAAGTGAATGATGATTAAATAACTAAATAATAGAATGGTTATAGTAATATTTTGTTGTTTATTTTCCCTGCAGTTTTCCATATGTAAATCGTAAGCAGTTGTGCAGTGTGTGTGGCATTACTATTGAGTTTTTCTAAGAAACTTTCAGGCAGTGTTTTATCATCTGTATTGTAGGATTTTTCATAATTGGAGCACTTATGTGAGTCCTGTAATCTATTTCCCCAGGACCCTTTTTCTCCATTTTACTTCTTATTATGCAGCAATCTGTTTAAAAACCGCTAGGCATAAAACATTTAGTATTTTGTCTTGTACATTTTCAACTTTTTTTTCTCTGGGACAGATTGCTCATTGTATTGTTGTACTGATGAATTAACACAGTTTAATAAGGAATAAACTATTCCAAAAACGTTTGTTGATAATCGATTTCTGGATCTGGACTAGACCAACCAAACTCTTTCAATGAGTGAGCCAATTCAAACATCCCCTATGACTGATCAAATGTACAATGTAATTTTCATCCAATCATTTAATATAGATATAGCATTGTAATATGGCTACGCGGTCGATTCCCTAGTTGGATATCTTTCATACATTATATGCAACTCTATGTTCCACCACCAGGGGGCAGGCGGAGCGCTGCACAATATCATATCCTTTTGGTGAAGCCTTTGATCTATATAAGACAAAACTTCTTAGATATCAAACAACAATAAGCTTTTGAGAAAATAAAACTAATTGAAGCAAAGAGAATCAAATCAAAATTAAAACTTATTACAAAAAAAAAATTGATTTGTCTTCATCAACATTTTGATATTATGTCATTTTGCTTCATTCTCACTGATCAGACTTCTGTCCTCATCGCCTGTTCTGTGATTATGCTGCCTAAATATACAAAATCTTACTATAAATTGTCACAGGCACCATAAGCCTTAGCTTTAACTACTTATTCAAGAAAATAATAACCCTAATTATATATTACCTCCCATTTGTATAGCTCCTCAATAGTGCTTTTTACTTTTGGACTTCAAGATCGATTATGACAAATGACTTAATTAATAACAAAGGTAACACTTTACAAAAAGGTCACATTGATTAAACATTATTCACATTAGTTAATTTGGTAATAATGATCAAAAAAATAACTGACTAATTAAAACTAATGGACTAATAAGAATTAACTAATGGTGTTCATGTTCACTAATGGTGTTCATTATAACTAAGGTAATGGTGGTCTTGGTAACTAAGGTAATGGTGGTCTTGGTAACTAAGGTAATGGTGGTCTTGGTAACTAGGGTATTCATTTATACATTATTTAATAGGGTTAGGGTAAGGGTTGACCCTAACCCACTAACCCTAACCCTAACCTTAACCCTGACACTAACCCTAACCCTATGCTATATAATAATGTTTGTTACCTGATACACTATCTTAAATCATGGTTAGTAATTATACCATTATTGTTACCACAGAAAAAGCACTAAATATGATAAAGCCTCCGCCCTCACACTACTTTAATGGCATTTATGGTTATGATCTACCAAGACACCACTATATAACTTTATGATCATCAAATGTCAAGAAGAAAAGCACAAGGCAAACAAAAGCAGAAACTGTGTCATTATAATAAATATTCATTACAATGTACTGTAGCAACTTAACATAACATAAACTGTAACAGTTTATGTCAGTTAACCAAACATAATTGCAATACAGGATAACCTGCAGGTGGTTTTGCAACAGCAGCGTTTGTATTCAGCCTATTTGTTGAGTATTTTCCTTGTTTTACATCGTGATTAAAAACCACCACATGCATTCGGTGTTCAGCGGCCCGGAGTGGTGGACACCTGCCTGTCACACGCCTCCTGTCCATTCATCGCTGCTGCTGAGTCACCAGGAGATGTCTGGCTAGTTGAATCACAGAACCGGTTGGACACAAATCACACCTGTACTGCACAGGTGTGTCACAGTCCTTTCATCGAGTTTGTCTGTCCAGTCTCTCACTCGCTATCCTTCTCTTTTTCTGTCTCCTTTTTCTCTCTGTTGTTTCTCTCTGCTCTCTATCACTCTCCATCACTCTCTATTGCTCTCCCTCTCTCTATCACTCTCCATCACTCTCTATTGCTCTCCCTCTCTCTATCACTCTCCAACACTCTCTATTGCACTCCCTCTCTCTATTACTCTATATCACTCTCCTTTTCTCTATCAATCCCTCGCTCTCCCTCTCTCTCTGCATTCCAGTGGTTGTGAAAGCTCTGAATAATCCACTCGACTTAATGAGTCATCTTAAGTAGTGATTAAAAATGACAAAAAGTATTGCCACATCCGATGATGCCATGAGACAAATTTAAGGTTAAGGTCATAGACTGAAGCTCTGGAAGTGGCGGTCAAATGACTGGAGCAGTCCAACCCAACATCCTGCTCCCCTGTCCCCTACCACTGAGAACAAGGCTGGGCCCTGTTTCAGCCAGCATCTCCTTGTGTTGGGGCTCTCTCTTCCACACACACACACACACACACACACACATACACACACACACACACACACACACACACACACGCACACACACCTTGTGGTTGTGTTAGATGCCTCCGTCATCACTTTCTTCTGTGTGACATGTGTAGGCCTACCTTGCAGCGAGGGTGGGGGAGCGGCGTCACCTGTAATTGTTTGGGTGGTGGCCGAAACACATCAAAACGACGGTTGTATCCGTTCCACTCGACTAGAGCAAAGACACTCGATCAATACGGAGAGGAGACGTTTGTTTAAAGACTACCAAGATTATCTCAATGGTAACGGTAAGTTTGACCAGATTTAAAATGGAGTAGCCATATGAGGTAGAATAGAATCAATAAGAGAATCAATAAGCTCTGTTGGATGGCAAAACAAACATGAATAATAACATGTTTATAACCAATATCAAATCATCAAATGTACTTGAAATTTGATGGAATTTTGAGAAACTGCTATTTTTAAATAAAATGTGATGCTTTTTTTGAAAACTTTCTTAACTTTATTCGTTTTTTCTCACTGTAATAATAAAAAAGAGATTCGATTGAATTTCCAGTCAATTCAGAATTAGCAGATTTAAGTAGTATCTGGGACGAGGCTATGCCTCTTCCCCATCCTACACTCATCATATTATGTAAAACCAGTGTGACGCCACTTCAGGGCTGGAATTCCACTACGACCCGTAAAGGGGTTTTCATAACCAGGCGGACCAAACAGCGCAACGCAGTGTATTTAAAGGAACACACAGTGTTATCCATTCAATCATTTCATTTCATGCATGCTATTTATTCCCAATTTTCCATAAAATAGGATACCTTTTTGTGGCCATTGTGTCATAGGCTTCATCCAGTGAATGATTGATAGTCTTTATGGCCTCTAACGTACACGTATACGTACAGGTAAACTAACAAGTTTAAGTCAGGGGAATCTGTCGTCTGCATACTAGGCCTGCAACCTGTATGAGTCACGGCTCCACTGCTCACCTGTGGCAGGTAGCTGCCATGACTGCGTCAGACTCCACCCTACTGTTGACTCGAAGCGTCCAGAGAGCTGTCTCTGCGCACGAGACACACGGACAGGGAAGCGCCGAGGCACAGGACCGAGTGCTCCAATACCCCGCTTGTTTGATTACTTATTAGGCTACATAGTTCAGGACTGGAAGTGGCCTACTGCCGGTCCATCGGTTCACCATGAGCACCATTGCAGCCTCCGAAAGCGTGTTTTTGTCCGCGTTACAGCCCCACACCTCGGTCACCACCTACGGCCTCCCCTCGGACGGACAGATCGGCCATGGGGGGATCAACGTGTCGGACGAGGCGGCCCGGGCCAGGAGGGTCCAGCAGCAGGTCCAGATGAGGCTGGCCGAGAAGTCCACCCTCCCGCGGCAGAACGGTGGAGCAGCGGGGTACGCCAGCTCAGGTAGGCCGGAGCAGACACCTCGATGCGGCCAGAGCCACACATGACTAGAGTGACTCGTGAGAAGTTTAACGAGTATTAATAGCCAAATACCCCCCCCCTTCTCTAACCCCCGCTGATTCTAGTGTCACGCACATGTGTATAGGTGTGCAGATTTTGTGTGCATTTTTTCCGCAGTTCATTTTTGTGACATAGCCTACCGTCTCTCTGGGTAGTAGATACTATCTCCAATAGTATCGGTGGAGCCTCGTCCGTCAGCTGGTCCCCGGGCTGACCAGTGGAGCGAGTGGAGCTGCAGCTCACAACACACCGCGGACATACAATACGCTTCTTTTGCGGACGGGCCTAAATGGCAACCTGATCGGGCCGGGGGGGGTGGGGGGTGGGGGGACTATACCGACTTCTCAGCGCTGGATTTCAGGTCTAGACCACTCCGAGACGCGACAGTTCAGAAATATACCAGACGAATGGCTGCTGGGGAACCAGCCCTGTATGTCAAACGATTACTGTCAGTGGCGAGGTACTCCTGAATGTTGTCACTTAGGGGCCAAATGTGCGTGTGTGCTTGTGTGCGTGTGTGCGTGGGTGGGTGTGTGTGTGTTTCACGGAGAATTAGAATTAGCCCAGCTGGGTATAATGGTGGACTGTATTACTATCTGCAGTTTTTGTAACATGAATACGTTGATTTAATTGCAAAGTGCTGCTCATCTCAGGAGTTGCCCTGGGCACAAACTCTACAGGTCCCAGCAGCCTGTGTTGTCATGAGTCATAGGACTAGCCTGAGTATTGATCAAGCATTCTTTGGCTGAAAAGGCCTACAGGGAAAGCCACATCATTTGCAGCAGTGTGGTTAATAGAATTCCAGGCCCAGGAATCTGTACAGCGAAGGCTTACGATTATATCAGCCGTTGAAGCTGTTGATATAGTACTACACCTGACGGTTTCCATGGTTGCCCTTCAGTATTCACAAAACCACACAGCCAACTAATGGCTGCGAAAAACAGCAGAGTGGAGCATGAGACACTTTTGGTTTATTACTGTATGTGTTTGGATAATGTTTAGAGCATATATAATTATTATATTATATTTGTATATATATATATATATAAATATGTATATATATATCAATTAAAATATAAATATCTGGAAGAAAGAAGGTGACGAGAGCAACAGGTAATGCCTAAAAAACCCTTGCTGATTAAACTGAGACATCATAAACGTTTCAGCGATAAGCGAACCCTGATTGTTCAGCTACATCGGCCGAGACCAGAGATCAGTTGATACCTGGCTCAACAAGGTGTGGTTTATCTGCATTGTAAAGGCTGCGATTGGAGGGTGTGTTGCTGTGGATTTGGTGGATGGGCGTAGGCAGGGTCGGGCTGAGGTGGGGTAGGACTCTCTCTCTCACTCTCTGTTTCTCCCTCCTTCTGCTGTCCCAACCGGTTTTTGTGCCTTTCCCCTCCAGCGAGTGGGAAGTTAGCTTACCCCTCCCATCTCCTTACCTGGGAACGCTGCTGACAGACACACAGGCACACACACAGGCACACATGCACAGACACACACACACACACACATGCACACACATGCTTTTCCGTACACACTGCCAGAGATCTGCCTGGAGTGGGTTCTGACGCCTCCTAATGTTGATGGTGTTCTGCGTGGGAATCTGATTCTCCAGACCCTGGTGCCACGCAGTAGGACAGCCAGGTTCAACGCCTCTTCCTAAATGTTAAACCACATCAGCAGGCTTCTCCTGCCACGCAGGCTTATTCTTTCCCCTTTGTTTACCAAACACGAGTGCAGTGCAGACTTTTCCGCATGTTTGATACCCGCACAAATAGAATGGCTGGTATTTGGGGCTGCTCTTGAATTCCCATCTAAAGCGTTTTAGTGTTTGTTGAAGAGCCGGCTGGACTGTTCCTTTGTTACCATGATGGATATATATCATTTAGGCAAAGCACTGATTTATTCAAGTATCAATAGCTATATAGCTGAGGCCTGGCCATTTCTGCAACATTGGTTTGACAAGCAAAATATGACGAAAGATTGACTGGGAAGAGGAATGTTTACCTCCAGCATCAAAAGACAAATTCTTGTACAATTGCACTTTTGCTGCTGACCAAAGCTCAGCGCAGCACATTGAGACGGTTTCTCTGCGGCTGTCTACGCCGCCTGTCTCTGGCCTCCAGCCAGCCGGTGACGTGAGAGAGGGTGCAGTGCGTCATGTTGACTCACCCTTACAGAAGTACCTCTGCACATATCAGTTCATTGACAAGACAACCGTGACCATGGTTATGAGGCATAAACAGGTGTTGCCTAGGTGTGCATCATCTATGTACTCAATACCATGTACTGGCTTACACCCCCACAGTCTGTCTTTGATTCTCCCGCGTCAAAGCGCTCATTCACAGCATATCTGTTGAATAACTAATTACTATAATAATCGTATTTCTAACCTAAACAACACCACCATAGATGTGCTATGATGCGTTTGATATGAAGGTTGACGTTGTGTTTGCATTAAAGTGAGTTTGAGTGTGAACCTCAATCCTGAGTTTGGATCCGGGCGTCAGATACTAAAGCTGCATATCAACGACAAGCCCCTAGAATTTGTTGTCCTAACCTAATAATCCGACATCTCTCCCATTGAGCTGATGGGACCACACTGCCTGCTGAGGGCTGCACCTGTGGACGGCCCTGTGTCTCAGAGCAACCTTTTGAGTTATATTTTTTAAATATTTTCTAATATGTCCTGTACTGTACCCATGTTTTCTATTTATTTATTTATTTTATCCAGGCCAAACAGTATTTAATGTCCTGTTAATGTTCATGTCAGTTGACCACTTTTGTGTTATTTCATATGTTTGAGAACATCAACATTTATATGGATATCGCCATATTGATGAGCACATTATAGTATATGTCAATATGTTGCCCCTCTAATGTCTGAGACGTTTGTCAAATGATGAGCAGCAATGGGAACCAAGTTTCCATATGAACACACCCAGCCAGGGAACCTAGCTGCGCTCCACATGGGTCCTGTAAAGGGGGCTCTGGACTCTGCATTAGGACCCATAAGGGGGGACCAGGTGGGGGGGCAGCATGACCCCTATAAATGTTGCATAAACATTCAGTACTGTGCATGCATTCTCTGTTTCATTTGTGTTTCATAGTCTGAAAGGGGGAAGACTGTTTTAAATTCACGTTAAACGTGAACTGTGTTGAAAAGTGAACCGTGTTCTACTGCACAAAACATTGGTCCCGTGCTATGAGCAGGACTGCGAAGCCCTGGGACGGAAGGGAAACCAGAGCGCTGCACATTGAGGTTAACCTCCAGTCTGTTTGATTTCAGAATACGGCGGCTCTTCCTCCACCAAATTCCAGACGTACACCCCGGGCTACAGCTCCAAGTCCTTCGTGTACAACCCCGCCAAAGTCATGGTGATTATCTCCTCATTTTGTCCCATGCCTTTTCCCACCCGCCCTGAGAGACACGGGGCACTAGCAAGTATGTTGTACCCGCCCCTGGACGAGCTAATCATTGACTGGGGTCTATGACTTCAGTGTGGGGCTGGCTGATGCCCCGCCGTTTGCGTAGTGTTTCATACAAGGCTGTGATGAGCTCAGCACACAGGTCTTGGGGAGCTCACCTTCCATTTCAGACCCAATGCCTGAACGCTGTCCACCAGAGTGAGAGAGAAATTATTATTAGAATGAACAGTACCTCTATCTGCAGTTGTTGCAAGATTGAGTTATCTCCTTGAGACTGTGTAACCTCATCAGTCCCCTCTTGGGCTGTGTTCTTTCTCTCAGGACTTTCCCTCAGTTGTATCAGGGCCTCTGCTTTGTACCTGCAGCTCTACTCTGTCCACTACTGATATCAGATGTCACTCTTCCCAATGGGATCCAGGCTCCACGCATGTCCCAGTACTCAGGCAGCATGCCCCGGGGATTCTCCTCGCGCTCGGCAGTGGACCTGGGCCAGCTCAACCGGGTCAGCATGTCGGGGGCAGGAGGAGGAGGAGGCGGTAGCGTGATGTACCAGCAGAGGGAGGTGGTGATGGGGGGCTACCAGGGAGCCGGCCGGCCGCAGATGAGCATGAACATGGGGCGAGGCGACCCGGAAATAATCTCCCTGCACTCCATGCGGCCGCAGTCGGCCCACGTGAACTCCTGGATGGCGGACGGCAGCGACGCGGGCAGCATGGTGTCGGAGCGCGACGCCACCCTCTCCAGGCAGTACACCCACTCCGTCAGCAACGGCTACAACTCCCAGATGAGGCAGACCGTGCAGGGGAGTGGTGCGGCCTACCAGGCCCCCATGAGGCGCTCCCTCAGCGGCACGCTGTCCCGCGGCGCAAGCATGACGGGCGGAGGGGAGCCGGAGATGGTCCAGCAGTCCCACTCCTACAAAGGCCCCGCCTACCGCACCATCAGCAGGATCAACAACCGCAACCGGACCAGCATGGGCTCCGTGTCGGGCGCCTCCACCCTGCAGCACCAGATGTCCAGCGGAAGCAGCTACATGGGCGGCGGGCAGGACAGAGGCTTCGTCCTGGGCGGGATGGCCGGGTCCCAGGGCAACCTGATGATGATGCAGCGTCCGGGCACCATGTCCCGGGCCATGTCGATGAAGAGCATGCACAGCGTGGGCCGGGGCATGGACGTGTACGACGGTGCCATGGACAGCCGGGGAAGCCTGGGGAACCTGAGCGGGTGAGTGGACTCCCTGAGCTGCAAACAACGGGTTGGACCGTTTACATATGCACAGTCTGGCAAACGCATGAATGACTCTGAAGGTCATTAATACGAGGTCATTAAGTATGTTATTAAGTATGTTAGTATGTTATCCACTACTGCTGTCAGTTCTAGGAACATGGATTTCTCCAGAGTTGTAGAGTGGAAGGACTGCTTTGGGTGTGGCCATCTTAGACCTCACATTTCACACACTGTAGGCGTGTGGTTCCTCAGGCAGATGCAGAGACCACGTCGTCAAATGAAGCAGAAAACACTTTGCTTTAGAGGCAGAGAGCAATGATAATTTACGAGTAATTACTGAGGCTTCCCTAATTGCCGAGAAATGTAATTATAGAAATATCCAATGCTTCCCACAATATACAGAAGGAAATGACTCAATGGCCATGTTATTGATATGATGGTTTGTTGCTAGTTGTCGTGATCTGATCTGCTGTTTGTTACTCAGGATCAACAGTCTGGACATGCCCACCGCGGTGCAGTACCTGAGGGAATCGGACCCCAACCTGCAGGTCCTGGGGGCGGCCTATATCCAGCACGAGTGTTACAACAACAACGATGCAAAACAAGAGGTAGCCCAGTGCAGAACTTCTGCCAAAACACCCCGGCTCGCTGTCCCAACGTGGTTCCTCAGTGAGATCCTCAGTGCATTGCTAACATTCCACACCACTGGGGTTGTTTAAGTGGTTTCACAACGTAGTGTTGTCGTTGTAGGCTTATCTGGTGAACAACATCTACTGACCAAAGTAAATACCATTAGATGTATGTCACTGATAAAAACGTTGGTGTTACACCTTGTTTCAAACTGATTTGCCAATGTGTTGTCTGTTGTTAGTGCTTAATCACCAGAGGGAGGGGTTTATGAGTGAGGAGGGCACACGGCTCTGGTGGACGCTAGCAGGAGTGAGAGTGGAGTGGTTTAATCTGTAGTGCGGATCTAACGTTTCCTCACACCCGCGTCCAAAGGTGCGTCGCTGCAAGGGCGTGGCCGAGCTGGTGAAGCTGTTCAACTGTGACAACGAGGAGGTGCAGCGCTTCGCCACCGGCGCCACCAGGAACCTCATCTACGAGAACATGGACAACAAGGTGGCCCTCATCGACGAGGGCGGCATCCCCCAGCTGGTGGAGGCCCTGAAGGAGACCGACGACGAGCTGCGCAAGAACATCACCGGTAAAACATCACGTCAAACAAAAAGTCACGTCCAAGGCATCTCCACAAGAAAGTCAAGTCCAAGGCATCTCCACAAGGTTCAGAGCAGAGGGCAGGAAAGAGCGGAAGATTACAATTTTTTTTAAACTAGACAACCACAAAATGTCGCCTCCCTTTTTGCTCCCTCCATGCCTCCCTCCCTCCCTCCATGCCTCCACCCCTTGCATTTCACACAACTTGACAGAGGGATATCCCTAACCAATCGCAGAAAAAATGCCCTGATTGGTCAGAAATAAGCCAGGAACAATCTCAAATGGCTCATCCAGAGACACACACTCAGATAATAGCTTTTTACCTACAGCACAGTTAAACAAAATTCACCTCAACTGCAGGTCAACAACTGACCAAATTTTTCAGTCAATAGTTAAACCCTAATCTCTTTATTTACTTTATTTTGTATTGTTGCTGCTATGTGGCTATTGAGGACCCAAGAAGAATTGTACTCTTGTGTACTTCCCACTTAGTACAATGCGCAAACAACATGACTCTCAGAACACCTCAGAATATTTACCACCAGAACAACCAGAATATCAGAGTATTTCTTAATTTGCTTATCGGGAAAACTCTGTATCCACAAAAATGACGATACACGTCATTAGACAGGGAGGTTTTCCATTGGTCTGATTCCGAACAATGACTGTGCTGTGAGTCGTAGAAGACTATAATTCACTTTTGTGTTTGCTTCCAGGATATATTTAAAATTACTGACTCAAAGGAAGCTGTTCAGTGCTTTATTGGAATCCTCTTAAGGTGCTCAGAGCAAAATTGTCAAACAAATCCCACACACAGGTTTTGTTAAGTGTGTAGTGTAATGCTATGGCAGGTACTGTTTGTTCTTGGTGTGTTTATATGGGAGGAAGAGAATAGGGAGTGGCCATTTGGTTTATGTCTGCCACACCCCTCACATGCCTAAAGGTCTTGTTAGTCTTTGATTACTAACAAAAGGATTTTCAGCGGTTTGACATGCGTGAGACTTGCACAACAAACAAACACACTTTAGAAAACCCCATCTGTTGTATACGATTAGTTCAAATCCACTTTTCTTTCCATAATGGAATTAAAATTTCATTATGGATTTGATTTATGACAGCCTTTTTAATGGAAACGTAATTCCCAAGTGAAAACCTGAAAACAAGCTGAAGAAGTCTCATGACTGATAAGGTCTGTATCAAGCCAGTGGGCCAACCCTTCTGTCTTTTTTGTTTGTTCAGGCATCCTGTGGAATCTGTCATCCAAAGACAACCTGAAGGAAAAGCTGGCCAAGGAGACACTGCCTGAGCTCACTGAGAAGATCCTCATCCCCCTTTGTGGGACCGCGGATGGGGACTCCATCCAGCAGACCTCCTCTGAGGCAGACATCTTCTACAACACCACTGGATGCTTAAGGTGTGCACACGCACACTCAGGCACATGCAGGCACACACAAACACGCACACACACACACCCACACACACACACAAAGCCAAGATCTGATCTGTTTCTCTTTGTATTTTTTGTATGGTGTGCGTTTGTGGTACTCAAGCCTTGTAAATTACCTACCTGACCGAAGTGGCCTGTACCTACCATGTCGATATCGCCTCTAAAACGCCTGTTCTTTCCCTTTGGACTCTGACCATCCCCCGCCACCAGGAACCTGAGTTCGGTGAACGAAAAGACTCGGCAGCAGATGAGGGAGACCCACGGGCTGGTGGACGCCCTGGTCTGCTACATCAAATGCTCCCTGGAGGGCAACACTGCAGAGGACAAGGTAGGATGCTACGGACAACGGGAGCGCACTTCTGTTGTGGCTGTTGTTGCTGCTGATGTGGTTCTTGTGTGTGTGTAAACCGAGTTCCCAGCGTGTGTGTGTTTGTGTGCAGGGGGTGGAAAACGCAGTGTGTGTGCTCCGGAACCTGTCCTACCAGCTGTACAGCGAGCTGCCCCCCTCCGCCGCCCTGCGCCTGGAGGGGCCCAGCCGGGCCAGCGACACCAGCAAGGGCGAGGCCATCGGCTGCTTCACCCCCAAGAGCAGGAAGGCCAAAAACGTATGTCGTATTCCCACGCCAGCCCTCCCTCTGCCCCTCACAGAGCTCTACCGCACAACACGGAGCACCGTCCTACCATTCTCTGCAGCCGTGGTAGGACTCATCCCCGTCTCCTTTGTCTCCTCTCCCACCAGAGGAAGGACAAGGACCTGTCCACCTTCACCGAGGTGGCCAGGGTGCCCAAGGAGATGGAGTGGCTGTGGCACCCTCAGATCGTGTCGCTGTACAACCGCGTTCTGCGCCAGTGTGAGATCAACGCCATCACGCGCGAGGCGGCCTGCGGAGCCCTGCAGAACATCACCGCCGGGGACAAGAGGGTGAGCGGGGAGCCGGCAGCGGGGCGGTTCCTTACAGTCACCGTCACACTGGCTTAATCACAAACTGAAGGGACTGCTGCTTCACAGTTTTAAACCAACTCGGTTTCCGCTGAAACATTGCAGTGAAAGTTGGACTGTTGTCATTGTTCGGAATCAGACCAATGGAAAACCTCCCTGTCTGATGACGTGTATCGTCATTTTTGTGGAGACAGAGTTTTCCCGACAAGCAAATTAAGAAATACTCATGGTTCTCATGGCTCCAGCCCCACCTCATGTTCTGAGGTGTTCTGAGAGTCATGTTGTTTGCGCGTATTGAATATCAGAATCGGAATCAGAATCAATGTTACTTTTATTACATCTTATTGTACTTAGTAGGAAGTACACAAGAGTACAATTCTCAGGCTTGGGTCCTCAATAGCCACATAGCAGCAACAATACAAGATAAAGTAAATGAAGTAAAAATATAAATAGGTTAAAATTTGTAAAAATAAGTAGCACCATAAATAGATCACAATAATAAAAATGAAATCAAATAAAGTAAGTAATAATAAGTAGAAAAACTAAAACAGTGGTAATGAGTAATACTAAGTAATGAGTAGAGTGTAAAGTGTATGGGTAAGTGTTGGTGAACACATGGTGGTAGTGGTACCAGCCACGGTTGATTCTTTAGTGCAAAAACGTGTATTTAAATAGCGTGTTGTTTTAGTGTGCGTGGGGTTGGTTTGGGGGTGGTGGGTTCCTCCAGAAGCCTGAGCCTGATCCACCCTCTGTCTATCCTCACGTTGCGTCCCAGTGGGCGTCGGTGCTGAGCCGGGTGGCGTTGGAGCAGGAGCGCATGCTGCCCGTGCTGATGGATCTCATGCGCACCGACAGAGACCTGGAGCTGCGCTCGCTCACCGGCTTCCTGCGCAACCTGTCCCGCCACGCCACCAACAAGAACGATATGGGTGAGTCTGGACTCGCCCCGCCACGGCTCCACAGGCTGCCAGGGTAAAAGGGCCTTCAACCGATCCTGAATCATTCGGACTCAGTAATTCAGGTTCAAGTCTGCACTGAACCACACAGACCAGCCTCAGGTAGCCTGGAAGCCACCGGCAACTTAAATTAAACAAATAGATAGCAATATATATTACATGGTAATAATATATTTAAAAATATACCTAATCTCCTTATTTGGAGCTGATCCAGTTATGTGCAAACGTCAAAGCACTTCGTACCTTATGAGGTATTCAACTGGTTAGTGATTAGTGAGAAAAAAGAGAAAAAAACTGAAAAAAAACTATCTTAAGAATTTCAAATGATTTTATTATTTATGTATGTGTTTTAATTACCTGGTGACCCCTGCTGTGCAACAGTTCCCTGCGCTGACTCAGTCAGGGGGAATTTCTGCTATTTAGGTGATGCTATTCACCCTAGGGGTAATCCAAGACGCTGAGACCGGTCAGAAGACCACTGTGTGGTCTCAACATGGTCTTGTTGTTCTCTCGTCAGCCACCAAGATGGTGAACAACTTGGTGACCAAGCTGCCCAGCGACGGGGCGCAGAAGGAGCCCTCCAGCGAGGTGGTGGTCAACATCTGTGGGATCCTCAACAACCTGGTGACCAGCAGTTCCTTGGCCGCCAGAGACATCTGCTTCTTCGATGGGCTCACCAAGCTGGTGGGCATCAGGAACTCCCATGACAACAGGTAGCTGAGACTTAAAACAGGAGGTTTACTGATTTATTCTACCTTGGGATTTACAGCACATTGAAAGATTGATGTGAGAATTGTATGGATCTTCCCTCCACCTGAAGGGAACCCTTTGTCTGAAACACGTTGATGACGTCCAATGACGTGTTTGAACACGCATTCGTTGTGACTGCCTTTTGGCTCACTAGTTCAAGTTAAGAAGAAGAAACACGCTTTGATTGATGAAATCTCCTTCTTTGTCTTACGTTGACGGTCTATCTTACCTGTGTGGTTTCATCTCCTCAGCCCGGGGAAGTTGAAAGCAGCCAAGGCCGCGGCCACGGTTCTTTGCAACATGTTTCAGTACAAGAAACTACACAAAGACTACAAAGGGGTAAGAGAGCCATGTGTGAATGAGCCTGGCTGTTTCCACAGCAAGACTCCAGAATGCCATAGATCCTGTACAGCGGGTGGAGCCTCTGTCTAGCGTTACTCGTACAGTGAGAGTCTAAGGTGGTCTGGGTCTGAGCCTACCTGGTGATCTAACCCCACAGGGTTTTTGGAAAAACAATTGAGAGGCTTATTACAATTATAACCGTCGTAAATTATGTAAACTTGTTCATTTCAGCACATAGACACACCAGAAGAAGAAAAAAGCAGCGGCTCAGTGTGAAAACTTTCTCTTCTTTGTGAAACATTAACTCCACCCTTTTTTGCTTGCTTTGCTTTTTACACACACACACACACACACACACACACACACACACACACACACACACACACACACACACACACACACACAC
>JAOPUD010000162.1:19641205-19654492 GCA_027122715.1 Trisopterus minutus
ATACAGACGTCTGTAGTAGTGTATATATAGTGATAGTGATACAAACGTCTGTAGTAGTGTATATATAGTGATAGTGATACAGACGTCTGTAGTAGTGTATATATAGTGATAGTGATACAAACGTCTGTAGTAGTGTATATATAGTGATAGTGAAGCTTCCACTAGGGAGGACCGACCTGCAGGAGGAGACCCTCAGCCCGCTGGAGGTGATCATCTGCTCCAGCAGGAACTCGTTGCGTATGTCCGGGTCGGCCATGTGTGCGACGGACAGTGTGTTGTTGATATAGCCCACCATGCAGCTGGATGCACAGGGAACCAAAAAAAAAACAGTTTCACATCTTCTACACCCTGCGTGAACACTACGACTGCACACACAGAGCCCACGGCGCTGGAGGAGCCGGCCTC
Source organism: Trisopterus minutus (assembly GCA_027122715.1). Lineage (NCBI taxonomy): Eukaryota > Metazoa > Chordata > Actinopteri > Gadiformes > Gadidae > Trisopterus > Trisopterus minutus. Next base: position 19,641,611 of record JAOPUD010000162.1, read on the forward strand.
TCACTGGCTGTCGGCGGCGGTGCCGTTGGCGCAGGGTCCGTAGCGGTACATGTACACGATCCGGGGGATGAAGTCCGACGACACTCCGATCACCAGGCCGTTGGCGATGACCGCCAACACGCCGATGGCCTCCAGGACCTCCGTCCAGATCCCTGAGAGAAACATGCAAAAGCATCCATACCCCGGTACCATGGTTACTACGTATTGTTACCCTGGTACCATGGTTACTAAGTATTGTTACCCCAGGAAAATTGTAAGTAAGCATTGTTATCCCTGCAACATTTTAACTATTAATACCCCAGCAACATTTATTGTAAGTATTGTAACCACATAAACATAAAAGTATTGTTACCCTAACCGAATTGTAAGTAAGTATTTTTACTCCAGCAACATCATAAGTAAGTGTTACCCCAGCAATATTTAAAGTAAGTATTGTACCCCAGCAACATTGTAAGGAAATAGTTTATTATCTCCACCTCAGAGCACAGAGACATTCACCAGACAATCTCACCGATGTCGTTGGTTTTTTTGGGAACTATCCTGCGTTCCAGCTTGACCATCTTAATGGCGTCCAGGCGTATTTCAATAATGTTGTTGATGAGGGCCAGCAGAGGAGCAAGGGGGAACGCTGCCACGAATATGGTAGTGAAGCTGAACTGGATGACTAGGGGTGAGACCATGAAAACATCATACACCAAAGCACTTTGGTTAATTGTTATTTACAGTCAGTAAAGTCGGTAAAGGCATAGTTATGAAGCATTTAGGTTGTAAATAAATCAAATATTTGACCATAAAATGAACGTGAAGCAATAATAACAAGAACGAAATCCTAAAAAAGTATCAAAGTATAACTTGGAATAAAATATAACTAGGGATAAAATATATAAATTAACAATCAACATACACAAAAATAAGTTGAAGTAAGTGAGTGTAGTGTGCAGTAGTGTGTGCATGTGTGTACAACACACACCCATCTCCAGAAACTCATTGAATAGGCTGAAGGAGTTGACGTCGTCGAGCCGGTAGTTGCCGACCCAGTCCCTGAGCTTGCAGTTCTCACACAGCTCTGCACCCGTCACGCCCTCAGAGTCATCCTTCAGGAAGCAGTGACCGCACCGCCTCTGAAGCTTCTGGGTCCTCTTCCTCTTCAGCCAGCGATGGAACCATCTGAGATACGCAGAGAAAACACCCCGTCCATGTATGCATATGTATGTAGATATGCATGTCCAGGCAATGCATGTGTATGTATATATGTATGTGTGTGTTTGTATGCACAGCTGTCTATACAGTGGTGTTGGGGAGGGCACAGTGAACGCACTGCGGGGGGGCATCTGCGGCATCCTCTAACATTAGATAAATAAATATGTATATTACATCTATATTTTTTACATTTTATTTTCTGCAATAGGAAAGTATTGAGGCAAACCTTTATTTTGCTATCGAAAAAATAACAGTTTTAATATAAATATCATTTGAAAAGGCTGTGACCTTTGTCTTACAATCAGTCGCCGTGGTGTTTTTGAGCGGTTATCTAGGCGTCACCTGAAACAAGGGCCGCGAAAAGGCAATTATGCAGCAGCCATTCAATATGAAGAGGAAATACCTCAGTCAAGTGTAAAAACGGCTAAATGAAATAAACAACCAAAAATAATCAACTAGTATCTGGGAAGCACATTCTGTCTGTACCATGACTGACTCTACGGACTGGTGATTCTCAGCATTGACAGTTATTGGTGATGGATTCAACAACATTGTCAAGGAATTCACCTAGAGGAATGCAATGAGGAAAGGACCTTTAGGGCTTTGTTAAAAGAGGAGAAAGAACATTTTTGATTTTATTAGGCATATTTATCGATCATGAAATCAAATGAACTCAGTGTTAACAGTTGCCCTTGCTCCTTTTTGTCAGTTTTCTGTACTTGTTTGTGTATATATGGGCCATTAGAATTGTGTGTTGGTGATGTGCTGGCAACCAAAACATTTGCCTGAGCATAACTTGATTGGCTAGAGCTTGTTTGTGCCTGTTGCCATAGTAATGATTGTTCTTGGCTGCTATTAACACGTTGCATGTTGGTGAGTGCTGCATGGTTTGTGTGATGGGTTTATTGCAAGTTGAGACTCAGTCTGATTGGACTCTGGGGCTGGGTGAGGCTGCATAACTGTTGCAGATTGAGTAATCAGTGTGTAACAGGTTAAACCAGCCATCATCCACACACACTCAGGGAGTGATCTCCTGCATGACAACAGGGAGCACCGGGCCATGTATCATTATCAGCAAACCTTATAATAAACCGGCTTCAACATCATGTTTGTCTTGTGTCTGTGTGGGGGGACCATGGCTCTCAAACAAATTGCTAAAGCTTAAAGACTTTAGATCATGTTGCTTAACTATCTAAATGTGACTGATGGTAAAGGAAGCTGAACATTTTGATGTTATATGCCTATATAGAAAATACGTAGAAAAACTGTAGGAACAGCATCAGTTTACAAATTGTGAGCAGTGGGTGGCATCTGCTAACTGTCTCTCTCTGTTCCTCCAGTCGCTCTACTGTGTCTCCTCTCTGTTCCTCCTCTCTCTTTTCCTCCTGTTCTCCTCTCACTGTCTCTCCCCTCTCTCTCTCCTCTCCTTTCCTCCTCTCTGTCTCTCCTCTCTCTCCCTCTTCTCTGTCTCTTTCTTTTCCTCCTATCTGTCTCTCCTCTCTCCCTCCTCTCTCTGTTAATTCTCTCTCCTGTCTATCCTCTTCTGTCTCTCCTCTTTGTTCCTTCTGTGTCTCTTCTCTCTCTCTTCCTTTTCTGTCTCTCCTCTCTCTTTTCCTTCTCTCTGCGTCTCTTCTCTGTCTCTCCTCTCTTTTCCTCCTCTCTCTCTGTCTCTCCTCTATCTTTTCCTCCTCTCTGCGTCTCTCCTTTCTGTTCCTCCTCTCTCTGTGCTCTCTGTGCTTCCTGCATCACTGCCTGCACACCACTGTCTGTGAAACAGAGTTTTAAAAGGAATAGAGGGCTTCAGCATAGCTTGTCAAGTATCACTTTAGTAGCATAAAGTCGCCGGATTTTGCAATGAACAAAAACACGAACAACAACAACTAGAGTTTTGTCTCTGGGTTTCGGTCTGTGTATTAATCTATGCCGAAAGCTTCTTGAATGCTGCCCACTGTGTCACGTGACACAGTGCTACAATGCCCCCTATTGGCTAAGCAAGATGACACTTTTCCTAAGACACTACAGACCAATGCAGAAGCAACCTAGTGAACGCTGTCACGCATTACATTAGAGTGGCAACTTTATACAAAGTACTACATCCAGGTGGTCAGAAGGATGCGTTCACGACTCACAAGAAGGGAGAATCCAATGCATGCACTATTTGAAAAGTAACACCACATTACAGAATCGAGGTAACTAGAAATGTAAATGGCAGAGAGGGATGTCGGGTTGGGGTGAGTGTGTGCCGTATTTTCATTGTAAATTAGCGTTTCTTAGTTGTATAGCTGATCTTTGGCTCAGCGAGTGTATCTTGGTGCTGGGAGTCTCATCAGCATGCCCCAGGTCAAAGGTCAGTGCCCGCCCCCTGGTGTGTGTCTTGGTACTGGGGGTAGTGTCTCAAAAGCGTGTTCTAGGTCAGAGGTCACCGCCCCTCCCTGGTGTTTGTGTTGGTGCTCTGCACTTACGGAACAGTGAACTCAAACACGTTGCTGATGGTTTGTTTGAGGGTCATGATGATGGCCATCTGGATGAACAGATCGGTCAGGCACCCGCTGGGATGACACTGGAGAGAGAGCAGACAAATCAGGAACCGTGAGCTACTGTCTATATCTCAGTCTCATGTTTAAATAAAGCCTGCCCATGTTCTCAATGTCTCCTCACCTCCTCCAGCCTCCATTTCCCTGCGATCCGTGAGTAGCGACCAGGGTGCCCGTTTATCCTACCAAATGTAGAAGGAAACACGTCTGTTATCACTCTTACTTTCCTTATGGACAGACATACACAACAAGGTGTGGTCCAGTTCTTACCTGCCGAGGAAGAAGGCGACGTAAAAGAGGGAGGAGAAGTAGGTGAAGAACTGGAAGGTGAACATCTTGACGGTGAAGCTCTTCTCTGTGGCGGAGAAGGATCTGGTTTCCTCTGGAAAAAATCAGTGGCATCAGTAACTGGTTTGAAAAAAAGGTGGCAGAGTCTAACTTCTGCTGTCCTGTTCAGGCTATTGTGTGTATTAACAATATGTGTGTCTTTCCTTTGTCCAAACACTGTCCTCCCTTGAGCTGCTGGCACTGCAATTATCTTCTGAGTCGTAATCAGATTTGACCTTTAACTACTTCCATTAAGAATGTCATTAACAGCAATTAAACAAAAATACGTCCAGCGCTCTCTTGTAAAAGATAGAACTTAATGAGCAATAAAAAATAAATGAGCTGTAGCAATAAGCAGCTTAAACAAAGAAAGTCATACAGATAATATGGACTGAATCGTACCTATGTCACAGAGTTTCCTGGCCACAATCCTGTTGATCTGCAAACAGAGACGTACTTGAGATGGTATGCAGTAGAATGCTAGCCTGGCTATTGCCAGACAAACTCAATCGTAGATTGCACGTTGGTCTGGGGAAACTCATTTTCTTCAGCACAAGAGGCCTGATCAACAAGTGGAGTTAAATTGACTGTAGCTGTGTTCGAAATTGTTCCCTATTCACTCAATCACTATTCCCTATATAGTGTTTATGATATAGTGAACTAGATAGGGAATGATCGAACGAGAATTCCGACACTACGCTGAACATTTCTAAACTTAATTTGCGTCAGTAAATGCCCCCGCATTGCATTGTGGTAAATGGGTAAGTAAGATATAGGAAACATCGTATGTTCACTCAAATTTTTGGTATTTTATTGTCCACTATATAGTGAATGAAATGAACCACTACGAAATGGCGAGCACCCTAGCCCTATCCGTGATAGGGAACGATTTCGAACACAACTTGTGTACCCAATTGGCTGCTTGCCGTCACTTCCCTGTTGTCATTGTGTTAAACCAGCCAATAGCGCTCCAGGGGGAAAAGCCAGCTTGGTGATTGGCTTTTGCAAAAAGGTATCGAAACTAGAAAGAAATGTATTGCTCTTCTCCAGACCCTTGTGCAGAGCGAACTCAAATCGGCAGCACAATGGGCGGGGCTACCCAGTCTAGTAGAATGGGTCATAAAGCAAACGCACAGACACAGGCTCAAGGGTCCCGGTCGACCAGGGTGATGGCGTGCGTACCCGCGTCATGACGGTGATGATGATGTAGTGGAGGAAGGCCCCCAGCACCATGGCCCCCAGGTTGGAGTGGTCGCTGAGCAGCTTCCAGGACCCCTCGGCCATCATGACCGCTGCCATCACCCTGAAGACCACCAGGGCGTGGGTCAGCCCGATGATCACCAGGATCTAGAGGGCAGCACAGGTCCACTGTGAGGTGGGGTGTGGGTTGGGGTTCTAACAGCACCTGACCCATACTGGGTTTAGGGGCCGATGCCGATACCAACATTAGGGAATAAAAGATTACAGATATCAGCTGATATTTATATAAATATTGATAGATATATTATATTATATTATATATATATATATCATGGTATCCTGGGGGTGGACCAGCTCCATGGGTTTTGCTGCTCACCCTCCAGCAATATCGTATTAAAGCCAGAGCTGAAGGAGCCACTGACCTGTAGTATGGGGAGGAGCTACAAACCTTTACACAGAACACCATGTTAAACTGTTTGTGTGGGAGTGTTTACATGGATGTGCTCAGTTAAAGCATTGAGAGGTTCAACCAGTGGAGGATTTATAGAGAGGTGATAATAAATCAACCCCATTTCTAAAGTTTTCATATCTGCAAACACATACGCCGATACAATATATTTGTGAAAGGCTGAAAGATATCAGCTGATAAAATCTCTCTAGTTCTAACACCCAACGTACTAAACAGTGTACCTGTGTACTGTACTGGCTTAAGCAAGAGCCCCTCACCTCCCTACCTGCTCCTTCAACTCATACCACTGTGAGTTTAGTTAAAGCAGCTGAACGACTAAAGAGTAAAGTAATAGTAGTAAATTAGTAAAAAATAAGAAATCTAGAGGACACACCAATGTGCATACAATGTATGCATACCATTATGTACACCATACTACTACTCCGGTCTTCAGATAAATGCCAATGTGGGTGGTGATGGTTGATAATGTGTGTGAAGTGTTGTGTGTAAACCCACCATCAGTGTCACACAGATCAGCACCAAGGTGCTGCGCAGGTAGGAGTGCTTGTACTGCTTAGGTTCAGAGTCTGGATCATTCACAAGCCCCAGAATCAGTTCGTCCTGAAACCATGCAAGAAGATGTATTAACAAACACAAAGAGTGAAGAAAGCTGAAGAGACAGGAGAGGAAGGGGAACTAATGAGGGACAAACTGAACGGTTTGCTGACTCCTACCTCCTCTTCATTCCAGTCCGAGACCTTCCACTGACACACATAGGAGGCTCGGTGCCTCTTCCAGAACTCCAGGAACAAAGTCGCTGTGGAAATAAAGTCGTGAGGTTGTTAAACAACATCACACTTTTTAGGCATCTTGTGTGGGTGTTTGGTTGTATTGGTGTGTGGGTGTATGTGTATGTGCAGTGTGTGTGTGTTTTTCAGAATTAGGCCTGATGATTGCCTATTTTTTCATGATAAAAAAAACAACAACAATGTGCGTGCGTGTGATTGTGTGTGTGTTTGTGTGCGTGCTTGCGTGTGCGCTTAGGGTGAGCATGAGCCCACTGACCTTCTGACACATGAATCAGTTAGCAGTGGTTCTCATATTTCATCAAAGGTCCAGGATGAGGTTTTATGTGAAATGGGGATTTTTTACGGAACAAAAGTCAAACATAGAATCACAGCCATTTAACAGAAACCTACCCCACACTGCCATGAACATGGCGAAGAAGACAGTGCTACCATTGTCAAAGAGCAGACTCAGCTGTGGATAGAAGGAAGAAGGATAACTGTCAGTAACCTATTTATTACTATTAGCAAGTATCCAAAGCAGCTTTCAGTGCATTGTTCCAACAAACACAAATGGGTTTTGCCCAGGATACGACCGCACCTAGACTGTGGGCAGTGGGGTTGTAAGCATTATATTCAGTCTAGGATAGAACCCAGATAGGCCCAGCTGGGTCTCAAAGGCAGGGAACTATCCCGCCTGGTCTTACAGCAACTACACCACAAACTGGGCATGGTTTGACTCAACCCTGCAGACTGGTTCTGTACCTTTGTATACGTGCAGGTGTCCGAGAGCTGCCACACTTGGCATCGCTTGTCACAGAGGGGACACATGACTGCGTTGGACTCACAAACCTCCTTTCTAAAGGACGAAGGCTTGTGGTTAGGGAAATACACTGTACACAGGCATCACTAATGAGCATTAAATGTTGATCTCTAGTGTTGAACTCACATGAGTGGAGAGCTGTTGAAGAAGGTCAGGCCGTAGAGGAAGACCACCACACCTACGATCGCAGCAGGGATGAGGAGATATGTGTACCAGCCCAGCCACAGGTAGTAGAGAGCCACCTTCTCCCCAAAGTAGCCCCTTGAGAAACACACACACACACACACACACACACACAGAAGAACACAGGATTTCAGAATTGTAGCTGAAGCGGTTGGTTTCTCAGCGACCCCCTCCAGTCAAGCTGACAATTTTTTATCAAGCTTCCTTTTAACACCCTTATTATTTTCCACAAATGCAAATAATGCGCAATAGAAACAAACATTATTGACATAGACATTCAAAAATATTTAGATTAATTAGAATTACAATGGATTAATTACTGATAATAATCAAGTTATGCTTTGATGTTTTACATTTCTAATTCATAGTCTGAAATGACTATGAAAAGACTTTAATTTTGAACTCCACAAAATTACAGTAGCAAATGCAATTAGCCAGACAAAACGACTAAAGGCAGAAAAGATGGCAACTGTAAACTGAGTGATCAGGCGATTCAAGTGCTTCTCTAACCTGACAGCCGTTATGGGTTGCCCCTGGAAACAGGCTGTCCAGCGAGCCCAGCTCTGCTTCAGCTCTCTCTGCTTCTTCTTCTGAAAGCCAGAGCACTCAGTCAAAGGCACACACACACCCACGGTCATTGACAGACGTGCATGAATACAAACTCAACCGACACAGAGTTCGACAACAACAAACACACACGGCCACATCAATATGCACAGACATACACTCAGAAACAACAGGCAAGCAGGGCATACAATGACATCCAATCATGGGAATACATAACACATACAAAAGGCACACAATAATAGCAATACACATACTCAATCGCGGTAATACACACTCAGAAATAATCTGAGATGGACATCAAATCATAACAGGATGAGTCAGAACAGAGAGAACAGATGAGACGCACAGCCGAACACAGACACATCACAGCTACATTTAAATGATCGGACAGTTCTACATTTGTTTATTTGATTCACCATTCAGGCGTTCTTCCTAATTGCTAGACAACGCTGTATGGTCATAGTAAGCAGGCGTAAAGCGCTAGGCCAACATCGTGCGCACTCAAACTACATCTCTGCCGATGACTCAGGACTCTGATGGTGACTAATGGAGACGTGTCTCATACGCTGACAACGGCCGGTCAACAGATACTCAGGGATGTAGCTCGGACTGCACTCCAGGCTTCAGGTCCTCCTGTTGAGGTTCTTACAGAAAGTTGACTGTGTACTTCCTATTATACATCCTATTCTAGCAAATGCCGTGTCTATTTTTACAGTTATGCATCATCATGTAAAATAAGTCCTGGTGGTGTCCTGTTGTTTCAGTTTTCTGTAACTTATTAACATAGTTATAATTAACCAAACTTAGTAGTATTGACTTGGGAATTGGATAAAAAGAAACAAGAAAACATTGCCTTTCTGGTTTCTACACAGCCACCTACTAGTCGGACGACCCTCTCCAATACAATGCATCCTTCCAAAAACAAGGAACTCAAGTCTTTGTGGACACCTACCTCGTGCAAGCAGAACCTGGCTTCAAACACCTTCTTCTTCAGCAGACCACGAAGATCCTCTGGAAAGATGGAGAGATGAGAGGAATAACGCGTAACATCAGGGAGGCAGAGTGACCCTCATGTTAAGACCTCTTTACCTCCCGTGCTGATAGTGGTGTGATTCACGATGTAGTGGACGATTCTTATCCTGAAACAAACAAACGCTGGCACTTGAGCGCACATAACAAGGCATAACACACCACTGAGCACCCAACCAACGCATCTCTGTGTCCGTGATTAACTTGATTAACAGTTGATACATAAATATGTGATACAAGTCATATAATTATGTATCCAATGCTGGATGTAAAGCGATGCGTCAGAAAGGCGTCACTGCACACATTGTGTATTCAGTGACAGAGTGCTCCTCACCTGGTTCTGAAGGGCATAGCGTTCTGGTCGTCGCTCCAGCTGCAGGCATCAGACACCTTCAGCAGATGTCTGTACCTCTCGAAGATCTCCTTGGGGGCTTGGATCCCATAGAAGATTATGTCGTCATCTATTATTTTCTAAAGTCAATAAGTCAGAGAATTACAAGAATTACGAATTATATTTTTTGACAATATTTGTTACTACTTAGACATGATAACGATAAGATGATACAGATGGTGAAGCGATAAGATGATACAGATGGTGAAGCGATAAGATGATACAGATTGTGAAGCTGCATGAATCTGCATGAGAGCTCACTAGTCTGAATCATAATTTGCAATACATGATACCAGCCTTAATGGACACAGTTATGTGAATACAAACTTACCGTGACTTTCAACTTCTTGCATTTTAATGCCTCGATGAAGGCCACCTGCTTCTTGTAGGACTCTTTATCCTGCTCCTCGATGGATTTTCCTACCAGGACGTAGTCGTAGGACAGAGGGGCGTGCTGCGCAGACAACCCCACATGACATCAGTCATTACATCATGCCTCATGACGCTCATGTTCATCAGCAGGTGTCTGGTCTTACCCCATGGGAAACCCCCACATGATCTCCACCATTCTCCTTCACCACCCCCATCAGCTCCAGGAACTCAATGCTCAGCTACAACAGAACCACATTGAAATCAGGCAATCAGTCAGCATCACTGCTGGAATACGGCCATCTACCTATGAGACAAATATATGTCAATATATGAAATATATAATTAGCGACACCTGTCCAAATATATAATCAACACCAAATTATGGTTTCACTTGTATCGGAACGGAGGGATTAATAAAGTTGTAATCTATCATGTTCCAAACTATGATTTTATTCCTATAGGCCTATCTCTTGTTTATATTTACTTCATCAGCTAGTAAAGTTAGGCCTAGTGCAAGTGCCTATATTAACCCTCCTGACTAATGTAGTGTCCCAGTTCTGTGCCACTTCACGTATCATATTCAACGAAACAGAAACTTGAATAGGTATTTGAAACCTGTTGCATACCTGAGCAAAAATGAAAGCTTAACACTGATTTGTTTGATAGAGTCAAAAGGTGTGGACCTATTTCAACATGAACACATTCAATTGGATGTGTGATATGGTGTGTTCCCAGGCAGTTATCATATTATAGAGCATTTGTGGCAGCCAGGCCTACATAGACTTACAGAAATAATGACTCAATACTAGTACACTGTAGCCTAGTAAACGGTTGTAGTTTTTGTAGTTACGTTGGCTGATATTTGTGAACTAAACCCAGTAGTATAAACATGTGATGGTGACTGACCTGCCGTCTGTGTCCCTGCATGATGTGGCTCGATACAGGTGTGTTCAGGCCAACGGTGAATTCCCCCACGGCTCCAGTGACCGCTGATCCGCTGATCTCACAGGTGTCGTTGACCGTGCACCAAGTTCTCGTACAACACTACTTCCGTACTTAAAATCATCTGGCAGACGCCTTATTCTATTCGTAGCCAACGAGGAATGCAGAAGCGACTATACCTGTTGCTGTGATGTCAGGCGGCGCTTGTTATTCTAGCCTCGTGGCTCTATGGTGCGGGTGAAGGAAAAGACGCGTGGCTCTCATCGAGTGACGGCACCTGCAGGATGGAGCGGTGGCACCGTGGGAAACAGGTGTCAGTAGCAGGCGTTACGGAACCGACGCTGCCTCCGCCGGAAAATTCATGGGCGGTTGTATGTACCGCAAGGTGGCGCCAAAACCACTTTGCATAATCGACGCGCTAACTTATTTCGACAGGATGACTATTTTATAGGCAAGGCAAGACAAGGCAACTTTATTTATATAGCACTTTTCATACACAAGGCAGACTCAAAGTGCTTCACATATAAACATTGTCATACAATAAAATAAAGTAAAATAGATAGAAAATAAAGGCAACTGACATATAATACACAACCCAGGAAAATAGAAGCAAACCGAAATATGACTTTTAAAATGGGCTTCAAAATGATAATTGCAGATGCGTGGTATAATACATTTGGATGAACGGGTTTCTTCTTTGTACACGTTTGAACGGTTTATGGCGTTCTCCTCGCTGAAGAGGAGCACATATATTTGCCATGTTGAGTCTCATGTTGTCAACGCTAAGGGCATGCGACACACAATGACAACAACCCTTACCACACGTTAATGCATGGCCCCCGTCTGCCACTACTTAAGAAAAAGGTCCCCCTCGTCTAAACAAACAACAGAACAACGACAAAGCCTTAAAATTTAATTGGTTGATTAAAAATTGACGGTTTTAATTATAATGTTCTATTTATATTCCTTGTTATGTCGACTGTACCAAGCAGAAAGACTAAATCTGTTAAACTCTGTGCTCATACTTAAGGACTAAACCCTTCCTCACCAACATGGTCAACCATTGGCCAACAACGAGAGTACCGGTCTGAAGGTCAGCCTCCGTATCCCATGGCAACCGATGGGAGTAATAGTACGGTAACGACGGCAACATCAGCCTCCGTATCCCACGGCAACCGATGGGAGTAATGGTACGGTAACGACGGCAACATCAGCCTCCGTATCCCACGGCAACCGATGGGAGTAATGGTACGGTAACGATGGCAACATCAGCCTCCGTATCCCACGGCAACCGATGGGAGTAATGGTATGGCAACGACGGCAACATCAGCCTCCGTATCCCACGGCAACCGATGGGAGTAACGGTACGGTAACGATGGCAACATCAGCCTCCGTATCCCACGGCGAACCGATTTCCAAACGACTCACCTCCTGGGCGTGGCGAAAGCCCCCCTCCTCCTGTCTGAGGCCCTCGGCGTGGGCCAGGGCGTCGCCCAGCGGGCCCAGGGCATGCTGCTCGTGCCTGGGGGGCCCCGGGGTGGGGGGCGGCAGGGCGGGGGGCTCCCAGCCGTCACGGAACCGCAGGGGACAGGGGGGAAAGTACTGCTCCTTAGGCCACTCCAACCTGGGGGGGGGGTCGGGAGACACGCACACACACACACACACACACACACACACACACACACACACACACACACACGATAAGGAAAACCACCTTTGATGGCGTTCTGATCTTCGGGTCACATGACTTCTCAGAGAGAGGTTCCTGACTGTTGCACGACATTTATACCAACAACTACGTCATGTTGCTTCATACAATCCTAGATGTGATAAGTGAAACATTCAAGCTCTTTAAATCGGGAGACTTGAATTTAACATCATTTGAGATGCACTCTTTGATTCTTTATAATTCTTTTATTATTTATTTATCCTTAAGTAAGGCCAACTGACTGTCTGACAGTGAGCACATGTCATTAAGGAGCAGGTCGGGGCGAGGTGTTTTGCTCAGGGTCGCCTGCAGGGATCCAACCCGCAACCTCTCTGCTGGGATTCCCACCCACTCCCCCCCCACTATCCTGCCT
>JAOPUD010000162.1:19704134-19723222 GCA_027122715.1 Trisopterus minutus
GATGGAGTGGGGGAGGGGAGGGCATATGTGTGTCATTCGATCCCAAATCATACACACGGCCCAGTGTTGTGGCCGTGGGTTTTAAAACCTGCCAGCTCCCAAATTGATCTGTGAGGAGGAGAGAGGTTCTGGGTTGGGGGCTGAAATCAGAGACTTGGCAGCTGGAGAATAAATCTGCAGCAGTAACCAGCGAAGGGCCCGTGTGCACTGAAGACTCGTGCAGGGGCCTCTCCGTTGGTGACTGGGGGTGTTAATGGCTTTTCATTATTTCCCCAGTTTACTGTACACTATTCACTGTACAATGCTGTGGTCTGTCTGTGGCTCTATTTACCAGCTTTGGGGTAGGGTGTAAAATGACTCCCAGCCGAGAGGCTCTAGGCTGGAGTCCACCTGTAAGCGTTGATCCGCAGGCTGCCTCTATACCTGCTCATTAGCGAATGCACCTGAATCCACTGTAAGTTGCTTTGGATCCGGCAGTAGCTCAGAGCAGGTTGACTGGTAACCGGAAGGTTGCTAGTTCAATTCCCGGCCCCTTGAGGTGTCCCCCTGAGCAAGACATCTTACCCTGACTGCTCCTGACAAGCTGACTGTTTCCTTGCAGGGTTCACTCTGTGTGAATGTGTGAATGAATGGCTGTAAGTCGCTTTGGATAAAAGCGTCAGCAAAATGTAAAAATGTTAAATAATCCCAGAACAGCCACACACTCTACACACTCTTTTATTACACCACTATAATATCACACCAATATTTATCTCCTTCTGTTGTATCGTCTGGTCTCCAGCAGACGCTCCCCTCCAGAAGGATACCGTGCCGTCGGAGTGCCCCTTCTGGCTCCTTCTTCGCCAGGGACAACACAGCCAACTTCCTGGCCTGGTGCCGGGCCGTGGGGGTGGGGGACACGTGCCTGTTTGAGTCAGAAGGCCTGGGTGAGTGTGGGAATCAGAATGTGGTTTATGCAGACTTGTTTTGTGCGAGTGACCTGTGAACACCAGTGAAATAATACAGACACACTGGGCACTGGTTTTATTCTCTGGATGTAGTGATGGCTTTATCACAATGTAGATATGTCTGTTGATGGGCCCTGCTGTGTTATAATAAAAAGATGAGTATCTTACTGGTACGATTAAACATGTAGTGGAACCCATCGTCTCTACATCAGTGTCTCGCTGCCAATCAGGCAGAGGGGACCAAGGCTATCATCGGCATGTTGTGATTCAGACGCACAATGCACCACAAGGACAGCAGCTCCACTGGGACCACTCTAGCACATGGTAGCCCTCTATCAGATGGAAGCAACCCACACACACAATATTGTGTGTGAGTGAGTGGAAATGTGGGCCACTCATATGCAAATGTTGGTCTGTTTCACATCTCCATGCTCTCTGTATCTTGTAGGATTCTGTTTGACCTGCTGCAGGGATGTGATTTATGCGTTCCGTTGGGCATGGGAATACCAATATGCATACAGATGTATGTTGGAAAATCTGTACAGTATTGGAGATTTACAGCTTTACGCTGTAAAATCAGTATGTTAGAGTTTCCTGCATGAGATATAACAATAATATGTGTGTTTTTTTCATGATTTGATGAGTAGTTGGTATAGAGTTTCAGTGAGGAATTGTAGCAATGCAAATGACATGCTGAGCAGGCTGCGCTGCATAACGTCTGTTTCGACAGTTATGGGTTTAAGGAAAATCAACACATACTGCAAAAAAAGATTTAAAAAAAGATAATGTAAAAGTAGTTTCTGTAGAGGCATCCAACACCACCTGACACAGTGTTGCGTTGTATGTTAACTCTTGCCGTTTATTTATTCGCTCCAAGTATACAACATCTCGGCTGCTTCCCACTTAATTAACCCTGGGCTCACAACCTCAGCCCTGCGTGAGGGTCTCCTCTCGTTTTGTCTCTTCCCGCTGCTCTTCCCCTGTTTCCTCCATTACCTTTTCAAAATAATCCTCCGTGCACCTTTTCAGTGCTACATAATGCTCCCACACCCCAAAAGAAATGTCCTCATTTCAAAGACAATAAAAAAATCGAACATGAGCCATCCAAACTTTTGTGTGATCCATAGAATAACAACATTGTAGATGAGCAGCCAAAACAAATAAAAATAAAAGATCTTCAACCAGTAGCATGAAGAGAACAAAAAAAACAACAACAATAACAATGAGTCAACATGGCTATATGGCTATTACGTCCATTATAACTCAAAGTCCTGAAAATGAGAGGGCAGACATCGCATCCGACTGGGAAGTGAACGGGTGGGGGGAGGTGCATGGTGCATGTTGTGGATGTTGAGGGGACGGTACTGTGGACTCACGGCCACGGGCCAAAATTAAAGGTGTGAACCCGGTGCTTGTGTGTGTAACTGTGTTATAAGCAAGTGCAATCTGGCAGAGATGGTCATTCTATTCTTGCCCCACCTCCAGGAGGTATTTGGCAAGCTCTTCTTTTAGTGTGCGGTTATAATGCTCTACTGCTCCATCACTTTGGGCGTGGTACGCAAAGTGCGCTTTTTACGAATGGACAAGAGACTGCAAAGCTGTTTCACCAGATCTGATTCAAACTGCCTGCCTTGATCAGAGTGCAGTGCTTCTGGGACTCCATGCTGTGGTATGTACTGTTCAAAGATCCAGAGTGCGACCGAGACAGCTGTCTGATCTTTTAAAGGGTAAAGGTTGACAAACTTTATGTACAAATCCATCATTACTAAAACGGTGGGCTTTGGTTGACGTGGGTAATTCAGTTATGTCAGCAGCAACAATTTGGAATGGACGGTCAGGGGAGATGGAGACCAACGGCTTCTGGGGCCGGGGCATAGGGGAACGTCTTGACCTGGCTAGCTAGACATTGAGTACAATGTTTGGAAATGTCAGCTGACATGTAAGGCCGATAGAACGACCGTTGTGCCCTGTATAGAGACCTCGCTAAACCATAGTGACCAGCACATGGTACAGTATGATGGGAATGAGAGATGTGGGGATCACTATCTGCTCTGACCTCTGGTGAGACGTGCACTCCTAACCAAAAGTCCATTTGTCACAGTGAGGCGACTAAACTGAGACTACATTTTCCTAATGTAGGGACTGGCACCACGTAACTGCCATAATGGTAGTCGTCGGCCATCTGTAACCCATGACAAGACCAAGGCAAGGTCTGGGTCTGTCTGTTGTTGCTCTGCCACATTCCAGTCAGTCTGAATTTGAATGTGGTTAGAGGTCAAGTAGCCCTGGACTGAGCCTCTATGCTGACTAATATCAACTGTCTGGGTAGCCGTATTTAAAGACCGTGAAGGCGTAGGCTGAGAGGGACTAAAACTTTCAGCAGACTCATGAGGTGGGCGGCGACACATGACATCAGCATTTAGATGTTTGTTACCATCGCAATGTAATATACACCAGTCACAGAGGTCTAACTCTACTGACCAGCGAGCTCTTTGTCCTGTCGGGTCTTGATCCAAGGGCAACTTTCCGAGGCCTACCAACGGCTTATGGCCGGTGATAATGTTGAAAGGGTGAGAGGCAACGAAATGGCGAAAATGACCCACACAATGGCCCAGAGTTCCCGATTGAATGTAGACCACTTTCTCTCTGACACTGAAAGCAGATGACTAGCATACGCAATTACCTGCTCCCTGCCATCAAGTTTCTGTGACAACACTGCGCCTACGACATAGAGTTACGCATCCGTGTAGAGCAGAACGAGAGCTGACAGATTTGGGAATGCCATAACTGGTGGTGTTGTTAATGCCTGTTTTAATGCCCTGAAAGCTTCCTCAGCTTCAGTTGACCAGATAAATGGCACCTCTTTGTGTGTAAGCCGTGGAAGGGATCTGCAATGTGTGCAAAGTCCTGAATGAAGCGCCTATAATAAGAACACAGGAATGCTCTGACTTGAGAGTGGCTGACTGTGGAACTGGCCAAGAGACTTTCTCTGTGTTGGCAGGGTCAGGCTCAACGCCACTGCTAGAGACTCGATGACCGTGGAACATGACTGAGGACTGAGCAAGATGACATTTGGAGGGCTTTAGTTTTAGGCCAGCTGTGCGGAAACGTTTGAACACCTCCTTCAGGTGTTGTAAATGGCATGAAAAGTTCTCACTGTAAACAATGATGTAATCTAAATAAATTAAGCAGATGCTCCAATGTAAACTACGACGGACCAGCTCCATCAAGTGTTGAACGCTGGGAGGGGCGTTAGAGAGACCCATTGGCATCATGCAAAATTGGTACAGCCCTGCACCGTTTTTTTCCTTGTTGGACGGATTAAGAGGTATTTGCCAATACCCAGCAGTCGGGTCAACTGTGCTAAAAATGTCCCCAGACAGTCTGTCCAATGTGTCATCAACCCGCAGAAGCGTATGTGAATCTTGAATTGTGACCATATTTAGGCGCCGGGAGTCATTTACATTTACATTTAGGGCATTTAGCAGACGATTTTATCCAAAGCGACTTACAATAAGTACATTTGCCATAAGAAGTGAAACAATATATCACTGTCGGTACAGTAAAGATGTTCATAGAACCAAGTGCAAATACTGACAATCACCAGGCTAACCCCATTCCCTGTATAAAGCAGTGATAGCTAGGTACTGCAGATGCTACACAATTAAGTAAATGCTACACAAGATGCATATGCTACACAATTCAGTACATGCTACACAATTAAGTACAATAAATGAATACAACGTGCATTAAGTGCGTTCATTAAGTGCCAGGACGTACAACAGACAATAGAGGGACGGAATGGCTATGCAGAGTCTAGGTGAACTCTGAACAGGTGAGTTTTGAGTCTTTTGCAAAAGCTGGTGATCGACTCTGCGGTCCTGACATCGGCAGGGAGGTCGTTCCACTACTGTGGTCCCAAAATAGAGAAGAGTTGTGATTTTGCTGATCAACCTTTGCTTGCTCTTAGCAATGGCGGTACCAGACGTCCAGCTGAGGTAGTTGAGTGGAGGGATCGAGCTGGGGTGTGTGGTTTGACCAGTAGAGGTGGCGGAAGAGGGGAGTCACATGGGAAAATTTAGGTAGGTTGAACACGAGGCGCGCAGCCACATTCTTGATATGCTGCAAAGGTTAAATTGCAGAGACAGGGAGTCCAGCTAGGAGCGAGGTGCAGTAGTCGAGGCAGGAGATGACCAGCACTTGGACTAGAAGCTAAGCTAAGCAGCACCAAGGTTTCTGGCAGTTGGAGACGGAGATACAGTGATGTTCTCGACAGTGACCAGTAAGTCCATGTATGGGCAATCTTTCCCCGGTATTAGGAGGAGCTCAGTCTTGTTGAGGTTAAGCCTCAGGTAATGGGCAGTCATCCAAGTGCTGACGTCTGCCCATCATTCAGATTTGCATGTTGCAATCAGGGCTTTGTCAGAGGAGGGGAAGAGAGGAATAGCTGTATAGCATAGCAGTGATATGAAAAACCGTGTGATGTAATTACAGAGCCCAGAGATTTGGTATAGAGGGAGAACAGAAGGGGCGCCAGTACAGAGCCTTGAGGGATACCAGTGTCATACTACCTAGTCATAGTATCGGAGCCATTCCATGTTGTTCCATGTTGTGTGGACCTGATAGGTCCACACAAAAACAGTGGGTACCGTCTTTCTTCCTGACAAGCACCACCGGTGCTGACCATGGGCTTCAAGATTCCTCAATCACCCCATGTTCTAAAAGTTTTTACATTTCCTGTTGCAAGACTGCCTGAGTTGCAGGGGATGTTCTGTAAGGACGTAGTTTAATGGGTGGAGCGTTGTTGTGCGTTGTTAATGACATCCGGCCATGTATGTATGTGGTTCTAGCATGCCTACATAAGTGTCTGAGTGAATGGAAGGGACAGCATTACTCAACACAGAAATGGGCACAGCCATTTCAGCCATAGGCGGGACAGTTACAGATGTGATAGTTACAGCTGCAACATGAACGAAGATAAGGGATTGAGGCTGTAAAAGGGAAACCTCAGTGTTGTAGAGCTGTAGGCACGCCTGGGGCAGATTCACTATTGCATGGTGTTGTGTGAGGAAGTCCCAGCCGCAAAATGACTGGATGACTAGCCATGCGCACAACATGAAAGTTGTGGGGCAACATGACATCACCAATATGTATCAGTGCAGAGATTGTGCCTAAAATGTCAAGAAAGTGCCCAGTAACTGAAGAGGCCATTGTAAATGATTTAGTAATGGGCTCAGTGGATAAAGCTGGTATAGATTTACTGCAGTCATCTGTGATTAACGCAAGACCAGACCCTGTGTCTACCACAGTGTGTAGCTCTGTAGCAGATATAGTGAGTTGCACAAATGGTGTAGGGGGGGTGCACTCAGAGTCATGCCTGTTAGTGACCCTTGAAGAGGGTGTAGCTGCCATGCGGCCCGCCATGGCAGCACTTAATAGTTTCCCTGATCACGTGTGCAGAAAAGTGAACACGCCTTGTAGGAGACCTATGGTAGAGTTGACCATGGTCATAAGTGTGTGTAGGTGAAAAAGAGCCTGAGTATGTAGCATGTTCTTCACGAGGCCTTGGAGAGGCTGAGCGAGGGCTATGTGAGTATGTGGCATGGGAGGAGTGTGCTAAAGAGGGAGTGTAATGCTCCCGGGAAGATGAGCGGCTGGGGGAATCAGTGTGAGGGGATGTGTAGTGGGCTGTGAAAGGAGGGGCGCCATGGTCAGACACACGTGAATATTGACTGCGCCACCATTATGGAGAATGGCGCCGCAGAGGAGAGTGGTCATCACGGAATGAAGGACTCCATGGCGACCTGAGGCACAGCAATCCGACGAGCAGCGCTGATGGTGGACGTCACCTGGTTGGTTGTGGCTGGCGTGATTGCTCTTGTTGTCAGCAGCTGCGCAGGCGGGATTTTGTGGACGCAGAATCCCTGATTCCTCCTGGTGAAGACTGGAGACCTGTCTTGAGAGGTGTTCCAGTCGGTCCTCTGATGTCTTCACTTGAGAGTGGCGTAACACTTGAAATCAGCTCGCAGTTCAGCTATTAGCTGTCAATTCAGCAATAGGCGTTGATGCAGGACTAGACGGCAAAATGTGATCAACAGTCACTGGCATGACTGGAGATGGAGAGGCTATACTAAGAGCTAACTGTCCTACACTGTGTGGCCACTTTAAGAGCAGCCTCCAAGGTAAACGGATTGGATCGTGGATTTTGAGCTGGAGCGACGAGTCCAATCCAGTAACAAAACGGCGAAAAACTTTTCCCTTGTGCATCATAAGTAGGAAATGCTTCAGCCACCAAGGTAGTCAGTTCAGCTGCATAGACAGCAAGCGGCTCATTATGTTTGCGCGGGCGTGCGTTGAGATATGTCTGAAAAATGTGTCTATGAAGGGCTGTCTATTAAAAACATCAGTCAAACTCGTTTTAACTTTGGCATAATCATTTTTAACATCAGGAGGAAGCGTCTGCCAATATGAAAATGCTGACCCACTTAGCTTAGCAGGGAATAGTTTGGCCTCATCCAATTGCTTGGGTGATACAGCAAGCGCTACCTCAAATCTCTGAATCCAGGAATGAAACAGCTCCGGTCCTTCTCCGGAAAAAGAAGGAGGGAGGTTGATGCGAAAAGGCAACTGCGAGTTGACATCCCTTGGTTGAGCAACATGTTCATCCTCATCCGATATCTTAGCTTAAACTCCAGTAAAGAAAACGAAAATAGAAGCCACCTGGCTAAGTTCAATAATAACAGATACGTGGTAAAAGTTGTCCAACTTGCTATGAAAAATGTGCGGACACATGCTCGCAAGTAAAAGTAGAAAAAATTATTCAGTGCAGGTGATGGAACTCGTGGGGCGGAAAATGTCTTTCTTTTCCTTTTAACCAAACTCGAACAAAACTCACCACTGCTGCTACCAGTGTAAGAGTAGTTTCTGTAGAGGCATCCAACACCACCTGACACAGAGTTTCATTGTATGTTAACTCTTGGCGTTTATTTATTCGCTCCAAGTATACAACATCTCTGTGCTGCTTCCCACTTAATTAACCCTGGGCTCACAACCTCAGCCCTGCGTGAGGGTCTCCTCTCGTTTTGTCTCTTCCTGCTGCTCTTCCCCTGTTTCCTCCATTACCTTTTCAAAATAATCCTCCGTGCACCTTTTCAGTGCTACAATAACATTGAATGTGTCCCGTGCTTGTATGCTTTGTACGACCTTGAACCGTTGTTTGCCGAACAATGTCCTCAAATAGAAGTGTTTAGTGATGTATACCACAAAAGGAGCCACTGGATTTTCAATGATTGGAAAATATAATATATGCTATACAATATATGATGTATAATTATTACAATATAAATGTTTTTACACTACATTTTTGAATTCTTCCCCTTTAAATTTCACTTTGTTTATTTTGGTGGTCTTAAGTAGTCTATAGTATTTAGATATACAAACATCTACATAACCCTGTATTTCTCTCTCCTAATTCTGCCTTTACTTTCTTTGGATGGAAGTTTCGGTACAACGGTAGATACAACACAAGGTTAGCGACCCTCTCTCCATAAGGCATGGTGTGTGCTCTCTCACATGCTTCATACATCCTCCATCCCCCTCCCTCCCACTGCCTGGACGGCAGCAGGGAGTTCACCCCTCATGCGTAAACGCTCACCTCCGTCTAGACCGCTGGCCTGCAGTCACTCAGCTCTTCAGATAGTGTGTATGCATGGAATTAGTCGGAACAACAATTAGATGTTTTTTTGTGCCTATGTCATCACTACAATGCTTCACCATCACAGAGCCATTCATTCCCAACGATCCTGTTTGATGAGACTGGGCTATAGTACACCCATGGCGCTGTGCTGTTGTAAGACTTCCTCTCTCTCCTGTAGTTCTCCACAAGCAGCCCAGGGAGGTGTGCCTCTGTCTCTTAGAGTTGGGTAGAATAGCCTCCAGGTAAGATATGGATATTGGTAATGGTTAGGATTTATATCAATATAATTCAAATGATAAAACATGTATTGTATGTTTTGCTTAACCTTTGTTGTTAATAAACTCATGTTGCCTGACCTGCCACAGGTACAAAGTCGAACCCCCAGGGCTCATCCAGCTGGAGAAAGAGATTGAGCTGGAGGAGAAGGCCCCTCCCCCTCCTCCATCACCTGTGTCCCCAGACCCGCCCCTTTCCTCATCTCCGTCCTCGTCTCCGTCCCCCTCCCCCACTCCCAACAAATCCACCGGCAGCAAGAAGAGCACAGGCAAGCTCCTGGATGATGCAGTAAGTTAGCGACTCCCAATTTGGAACAGTAAAAAAAGTATCAGAAATATATTAAAATATACACATGTTTATGTGTGCAAGATGTTGTTGAGGCTTTCCTACAGTGCATTGGAGTGGTTCGACTGAAATATACTGTGAGGGTGTTGGTGTGTGTGTTTGTGTGTTTTTGTGTCCGTGTGTGTTTGTGTTATGTTTTTTTAGGTGAAGCACATTTCTGAGGACCCCCCCTGCAAATGCACCAATCGATTTTGTGTGGAGAGGCAGTCTCAAGGCCGCTACCGCGTGGGCGAGAAGGTGCTCTTCATACGGGTGGGTACACGACAAGTTGTACGTTCTACACACTATAGAATAAACATTTGATTACTATAGTCGGCTGGACTCAAGTCAACAGTGTTTCTCATCTCAATCCACACTGTAACCATGCACATAGTGGTACACACCATACATCTAATATGTGATATGATGTATGCTTTAACTGTTCTGGTGTATGATATATATATATATATATATATATATATACTGTATATATATATACTGTATATATATATATTATGTGTGTATATTATGAAAGATGAAAACCAATCCATTGTTTCGCCAACAAGTGAAATCACATTAACTAGTAATGATATTCCAGAAATCTCTGTTCCATTAACCATAATGTGATTTGGGCATTAAACAGCAGGGTTAAACCATCTCTCCAGATAAGGCATCTTTATTATAGATTCAACCATATCACAGAATACTGACAACATGTCATTACACGGATTACATTAGTGGCTAAGACGTGAGTCTGGTTTATTTGAATGAACAAAGGGGTGTGGGAGAAGGATATATGGAGAGTAAGGGAGATTACGAGCTAGCGTTAGCACCCCTGGGATCCTGGTTACTTGGCAACACACAAGCAGGATTCACACTTCTGGAATGGAGAATCAGGTCCTGTGCTGGGGATGTGCAGAGAGGAGGCGCAGACTGTTGGATGTGCTCTGTTAGCTGTACTATACAACAGCTCTCAATGGAAGGTGGGGCTGCACACCTTTTTAACAAACCTTCTGACCATGGCTACAAAATAATTATCTTGGTGTAATGTAATTATTCCAGTTAGAGACTTGCAACCGTTAAATATTTTGTCATTAAAAAATAACGTGTTGGTTAATTTAAAGGGTGGGAAATTTCCAGTCTTCTGTTTGTTGCTGGGCAACCAAGGACAAATTATATAAATCTGCGATGTGCGTCTGAGGCTCATCATTCAACAGATCAAAGCGACCCCCTCCCCTCCTCCTCCCCTGCATTCTTCCCAGTCTCTCTGCATCTCTCCCCTCAAAATGTGGAAGATGCCGTAATTAAAATTCCTCAAATCACAGCAGCGCCCAGAAGCGCCTCCACAGCGCTGAGGCATCCAGCCCGGTCCCAGGCTGCCCCCGTGTCCCAGGAAGGTTGTGTCTGAAGGCTTACCCTCCTGCTTGTCCGAATAAATATGATATTTGTACCTAGAACAAAGAGGCAGGAAAACAGCTGCCTGTGTGGGAGTGGGAGGGGCCCCCGGCCAGGCCCCTCTCCTGGGTGTCAGAGGAGACCTAGTCCTGCCTCTCCCGGGGAGCCGGTTGTCCGATAGCTGGCTGATTGAAAGCTGTCCCCGACACACCGAGCCATTACATCCCCAGTCACAGAGCCTCGGGCTGCGGGGGCGTGGGGAGGGGGGGGCAGGCGATGGTGATTGGATCACTGCCCTGGCTCTGCCCTCTGAATTGATTCCTCTCGGAGGCGTTATGAATGTTTGATAGGAGGCAGTTGGATGGGGGAGACTGTGGTTTCCTGACCAGGGTGGGGGAGGCGGCTCAACAAGTTAGCTGTGCTGCCCTTCCTCCTCTCATTCCGTTGTTGAAGTTGATCAGTCAGTCGCCATCTTAGAACATCACCGTTGCAGGTGTCCACAAGGTTTTACAGCAGTCTGTGGAAGCTACAGTATGTTATTATGTCACTCTAGTGGTGTGTTAGCATCAAGGATGATGTGCCTTTGACAAGCATACATGTTGAAGAAACATGGTTTATATTCGAAGTATACAAGGTAGAGCGCAGACATGAAGACGGTTCCCTGGTAGCCAACAGAAGGACTAGCATGCATTAAGTGGGCTAATGCATGAGGTTAACATGTTGTGATTCAGGAGGTAGGGGTTCAACCAATTTTATCTATTATTTATTTATTATTTATCAAGTACACACTTCCATTATGTTGAAGTGAAACACTTGATCTCGAGTTAGAGTTTATTAGTAATGAAAAGAACGGGAACTGTATTATAGACATTGAGGACTAATTCAAGCCTTTATAGGAAGGGTGACGATCTGCAATAAAAACGACTCTCTAGACTGACACGAGTGAACATGTGTCTGAGATCTCCAATGTGTTGATTAGCAGCATGTGATAATTACACCCTGGGCAGGGGGAGGAGGGGGATATGACATCACAGGTGCTCAGCGAGATGTAAGCAGAGACCAGCTTCTATGTTCATAGATGTTCATCCAGCCCCAAGCTAGCCTGTAGAGTCACCACAATAAGCAACATGTGAAGAAGAACACATGAAGAACTCCTTAAAGGTCCCATGACATGCCACCAGGTGTGGTGTGATTAGCCGTTACAAGCCGTTTTGGAAATCTGCCCCTTATGACATCACATCTAGGTGGGCGTGTCCACCTAGATGTGTGACAGATAGATGTGATGTCATAAGGGGCAGATTTCCAAAACGGCTTGCGATGGCTAATAAGGCCACACCAGGTGGCATGGGACAGTAGTGACAACCCTCTGTAACCGTCCACGTCCCTCTCCGCCCCACCGCCTCCCTTCAGATGCTGAACAACAAGCACGTGATGGTGCGGGTGGGCGGGGGCTGGGAGACCTTCGAGAGCTACCTGCTGAAGCACGACCCATGCCGCATGCTCCAGATCTCCCGGGTGGAGGGCAAGACCTCGCCGATCTCCGGCGGCCGGACCCCCATGATCAAGGACCTGGGGCCTGACAGCTACCTGGTGGTGGCGGCCAACTACCGCAGCAAGAAGTGAGCGCAGCGCGGGTGCGTGGAGGACCTCCAGGAAGGCCTGTTGAGCTGTGGGTTCAGGTTTGGAGGTGGCTGCAGGTGGAGCATGGCTCTCAGCACACACATCATCCAGGGCTGCAGAACAGAATGACTAGGAGAAGAGCCAGGGGACACACGGGGTTAAGGGGGACTCATGTGAACCCAGGTCTCCTTCTGAGGAGCGGGGTCGTCCAGTGGAGCTGATGGAAGGTGGAGTCTCAATGTTATCTTCTATTCAGGTTTCATGACCCTTGATGGGGTATGGGTATTGGGATTGTCGTTGTATATTTTTTGTTCTACACCATAACATCAGCTCCTTAATTTTTCCTTTCTGTACTGTATATGAAAAATTGAGTATTGCCCAACGTGATGGAGTGGGGCCTTCTCTGGAAACGTGCAACACTTTTCGGTGCACACTTTAAGCTAGTTCTGCGGTCCTCAGACTACAAATATGTCAATTTCATTTTAATACTCTTATTTACCAAAGTAATGTATTACCTTGTTATCTTATGCTGTGATCTGATCGGACCATTGTTAAACCTTCTACCTATTTCCACTTAGTCCAATTAGTTTATTTGTGGATCGGCTTTGATGGGTTAAAGTTGTATTTTCTTGGACATTATGTGACATACTCTAAAAAAATAATCTTACTGCCAATAATTAAAAATAAGTAGCCTATCTATTTTTGTATTTACTTCAGCTTTAAGGTGAAATACATTTTAACAAAATAAATGCAGTATTACAGAGCTTATTGAACTGTTCTCTTTTATCGGTATACCTTCAGAAACCAGCTATAGGCCTGTTCTCATGAGACCACCGTTCATCGGCTTCTAAATGTCACTGCAGTCCTATTATGCATTTTTTATAAGGCTTCCTAAACAGCGTTATTTTACTAAGACCCTTACGTATCGTTTTTATGTCTTCATTTGGGCTGCCTCATTCCTGGTACAGTGCTGACCCCTAGAGGTTTTCTACTGCTCAATGGTAAAGGGCTGGCAAAGGAAAATTGGCATTAGCAAAGGAAAAAAAAAAATATGAACGCTTCTTGTAAAAAACAAAGTTTGAGCCATCGTCTGTAGGGAAGAGACGGCATATAATATTTGCATTTAATGTTGAGGTCCACACACTAGTATACTGCAGGACCTAAGTCTAAGCTCCAGTCCCTGTCCAAGCCCAGGGACCTTTGTATGACTTGTTCCAGGAGTGGAACACAGACATTCCTTGATGAATGCACAACCACATTTATTTGTGCCCTCTTATTTTGTCAGCATGAAATAATACAAGTTACACTATGCATTGGGTCGAACATAATTTAATGCAGCAGCAAAAAACACTGACTACATTTCCTGTTCCTCCAAATGGCAAGAGCACCAAAAGCATTTAAGGATCAAGTGATAACTTAAAAACGATAAATAGCACTGAGTTAAGCATGGCAAGTCAGATTAAATACATACTCAGGCCCATTGCCTGATGGCCATACTGTCTTCCCCGATCAACTGATGACGAGTACAGCAGGAATAACGTACCATTCAACACACGCCCTCACAGGCCGTCCACACGCTGTGACACTTCACTGACACAGCGTATCGTTTTCTTATGAAATCAAGCAGACCATATACAAATATTTCTCATAAATAAAACAATTCAATGACAGATCCAACAATCAAAAAAAGATGCATAGTGAGCAATATAAACACTAATGTAGGTGAATTTAATGAGGACTCTAAATTACAAAGTGTGCACCAAAATAATTTGATATAAAATGTGAATCAATGAAATGTGTCAAACTTTAATTAGGATCTTATCTGATCTCCAAAGCAACATGAAATATGAAATGTTAAGAACAGTTTTATATATTTGTATCTATATTATATAAAAATATCTGCTTTCAAAGGCAACATCTTTGTCTAAAAGCCTTCATGGAGAGACAAACTCTGTTAGGGCTAACTACTGAAGTCCTTCCTCATCCATGAATGACTCTTTGTAAAATAGCCCATCATTTGAAATGTCATAAATGGCAAACACCCACTAAAGGTTAACCAGAGCACAATGTGACCACCTGCCAAGCAGCAAAGACGAAACCTCTAACAAGTATTTCATAATGAGCTCTTCAGAGAAAAGAATCAAATTCTTTGCATTTCTCGACCAACACTTCTGTGAGGGAATCAGTTTAACAAGCATTTTCAACAAGCATAACTCCTTCCTATTCTGCTTCCTGTGTTAAAGCTCATTCAACAGTCCAACATGGCGTGTGTGGTCACATGACATCAGGTCCTGTTGTGACTTCACTTTCACTCACACACAGGATTGTTCTTTAAACCTCACTTTACGAGACGCTTGGCGAGCAAAACAATATATTCAAAATAAAGGACTCGTTGGAAAGTGGCAGAAACGACTGCCAGGTCATCTTGCAGTAATACTTCCTGTCCAGTGGTTTGAACTCAAAGACCAGAGGATCCTCAGCCAACCTGCCACTGAACACAGAGAGAGATCATAATAAAACCATAACGTCAAAAAATGTAATGCATGCTTATTGTCAAGATACAAAATACCCCCAGGGAAGGACTAAGTGGTGCATTTAAGAACCAATATTGCCTTTACTTAACCTTAACCTGACTAATACGATTTAAGACATAAAAAAACAACACATTAACCATTCACATCGGTTTATCTGAGATAGGTGGGCCAAAAGCGTTGCTGTTTCACCAACCATATACGGCAAGAGTCTTATCGATTGGTTTGCTCCGCTAGTCTGGATACGTCACCCCTTGTATTCTTCTGATTGGTCATAGTATCCAATTGTGTGCAGTGATACTTTCAAATGCATGCTTGGTGCTGCCCCTTGATTGGGCCATTTTCTAGATGTGGGTCAGGATTTCCAGGCTTCCAGGCATTTTATATATATATATATATATATATAAATAAATATTCTGATGAGGGCTTAACAACATGTGTAAGGTTTTCCAGGTTTTCCACAGGTATCATCCGTACTGCTCCAACACAAACCTCCCAGTGGGAACAGCATTTAGCTCTAAAGGCTAGTCCTATAAGGTTGGTCGGCCTGCCCACCGGCGGGGACGACTGGGGAGACTAACCTTCAGCCCTGCTCCTCCTCCTCCTCCAGAGGAGGGACTAACCTTCAGCCCTGCTCCTCCTCCTCCTCCTCCAGAGGAGAGACTAACCTTCAGCCCTGCTCCTCCTCCTCCTCCAGAGGGAAGACTAACCTTCAGCCCTGCTCCTCCTCCTCCTCCAGAGGAGAGACTAACCTTCAGCCCTGCTCCTCCTCCTCCTCCTCCAGAGGAGGGACTAACCTTCAGACCTCCTCCTCCCCCTCCTCCAGAGGACTGGAGAGACTAACCTTCAGCCCTCCTCCTCCTCATCCTCCTCCTCCTCCAGAGGAGAGACTAACCTTCAGCCCTCCTCCTCCTCCTCCTCCTCCTCCTCCTCCAGAGGAGAGACTAACCTTCAGACCTCCTCCTCCTCCTCCTCCAGACTGGAGACTAACCCTCAGCCCTCCTCCTCCTCCTCCAGACTGGAGACTAACCCTCAGCCCTCCTCCTCCTCCTCCTCCAGACTGGAGACTAACCCTCAGCCCTCCTCCTCCTCCTCCTCCAGACTGGAGACTAACCTTCAGCCTCCTCCTCCTCCTCCTCCTCCAGACTGGAGACTAACCTTCAGCAGCCTCCTCCTCCTCCTCCTCCTCCTCCTCCAGACTGGAGACTAACCTTCAGCCTCCTCCTCCTCCTCCTCCAGACTGGAGACTAACCTTCAGGCCGCCTCCACCAGACACCGAGGTGCTCATGGCTTGTTTCTCCGTCTCCTCTTGTTTTTTCCTTTTCCTATCCACCGCCTCTGGGTTTTTGACACCCCTGTATGTTGTCTGTGGAACGTAAAGACAGAGGAGAAGGAGAGTAGAACATAAAAGAGCCATAACAGGCATGCAAGATGGACGTGGTTTTAAAAGAGCACTGTGCTAAGATTCCTTTGTTAATCTATGGCTGAACAAAAAGCTTCCTATATGTGCCACTCCTCAAGAGAAGTCGTGGCTGTAGGCTAATTTTTTTATGGTTTACTACCTGAAGGTATCCGAGTGATAATCTTTATAATCCAGCCAGGTTAAATGTACACTTACGACTGAGGACAATGCGGAATATCAAACTAATATTGTAACTGAATCAAACCTTTGGAGACACAAAGTCTTAGACAGCGCCCTTTTAAAACAATGTTCCACTGAGAACCCCAGAAGCATATCGCCCTGTTCAATGCCAAATAAGGCCTGAAGGCCTCGCCACCCAGCCGTGTGTAGTGTTGCACATATAAGTACAAGCATGTGACGCCTCATTGATCAAGTGTGGAGTCCGCTAGTAGGAAAGTTGAAAGCGCAAGAACATGTGTGGAAGGAAGAAATGTATCTTTTATTTAACATTGAAAACAAAATGTGACCTCAAAGCATAAAGATGTGATTGAAATCAGCCGAAACTGTATGAAGCCAACGTAGAAGAGAAGACTTATTGTTTGCCATAACACCACTCACCTTAACACAAGTTTTGAATGGTTCTTACGGGTTTGCATATGGAATTTCTGTATAATAGAAGACGAGCCACCACATGGTGAAGCACATTGGCCATATTGTACAGATTCTAACCCGACATCCTAATCAGTCTTTCCCGTGCCCACAGAACATAATGGTCCATCTCCAACTGTCCGATGATGTCTATCCTACCTCCTTCTGCCGCTTCTCTGCCGCCTCGGCCAGCTGCCGTCTCCGTGTCTCCTGTAACGAAACGTTCAACTGATCCTCAGAAACATTGCGTGTTGAAAGACTGGCCCAGTAGAGTTATACTGGGTACGCGCAGAAACCCTACTGGTCCATCACAATGGCCCAGTAGGGTTATACTGGGTAAGCAGAAATCCTGCTGGTCCATCACACTGGCCCAGTAGGCCTACTTTGGCCATTCCTCACATTCCTGCATCGGACAAAGGTCCATCTGTCGCGGCATTGGTTCACGGGTTCAGTGATGCAGTAGGCTAGGGTCTCTAGAAGAGAATAGGCTAAACCAATCCGTCGATTCAAGTCTTTTTACATTAAATTCTCGCCACAAAAAAAGTGAAAGTGGACCTACTGGGTCTGGAGTCTGGATGGCGTCGTCCGCTGACCCGCCGAAGCAAGAGAAGCACATCCCCATCCTGGATGATCCCGTTACAGAAAAGAGAGAAAAACAGACAGATGATCTGGTATTAAGAGTAGTATTTAGGGGTGTTAAAGGGCGACAGTGGACATGCTGTCTCCTCGGATCTCCAGCTGAGGCTGCGTCGCCTGCATGACCAGTGTTGCCAGATTAGACCAGTGTTGGTAGATTGGAAAACTGGCAGTTTGGCCAGATTGGGCGGCAAATCTGGCACAATCTGGCAACACTGTGCATGACGCTAAGCTACAGGCTAGCTAAACTCTAAGAAGCTCTACCAAGCAATCTAACACACTCACCTAAAACCCAAGCGATAGCATGGTAAGGGGCAGCAAGCGACCTAGTGCTACTTTAGGCCATACCTGTTGCCAAATAGTGTCAACATTTACATTCCAGAAGCAGTAGCCAGCCGTGAATCAGGGAGTTGTTGAGTTGATGTTTCCACAACAGGCAGTGGCTTGGGGGAGCGTTCAAGATACATTCAGAGCGTTAGCGCTGATGAACATTGATCTCATAATGGTAATAATTACGTAAAATAAAATAGAAACAGTCCCTCCTGCCTAAAACAGCAGTTAGAATTATTCGAACTTCATATTAGATCAAAAATGATCCAATAGGGATAATTTTTTTAATTGAAATACATATTTTCAATACAAATAGCATCCAGTGATGTTGAACATAACTCCAGAAGAAGGGTTTGTTTTTCCTTTCTCTGAACCGTGGTTCAACAGCATCATCTAGTGGTCACATGTGTGAATCGTTCTGCTCGGTGGTCCAACACAATATCTAGACAAGAGGTAATGCTTGAATCGTTCTTCTACCATCGCTCGCAAAGGTAGCATTATGTTTTATGAGGCTACAAAATAACGTTGCCAGTATGTTCCAGCTCTGTGGGGTTACTTAATTTTTCGGTCTTTTGGTAAATATACACAATGATAAAATTGTAACACATATGACACATAGGCCTATGACATTCCGACCACACTGCATAATAGTCAGGAAAATAGTTTTGTTGATTAATTGCTTCATTGTGATTCTGCTTTCTGAGGATTAGGCTCGTCCACATCCCAAACACTAACAAAATATTATCATTTAATTGTCTGTAATATTTTGTACAGTGGATTGAATTCGGGTAGAAACATTTATGATTCGATGCCACGGTGGCTGGGAATATGCATATAAAGTGAAAACGTTGTGAAAAGTTTTCTACTCATAAAGCATACTCATAAAGCATCTAGCCTATTGCACTCAATAAATGTTGAATAGTGTTCGCGTGATAATGTTTGAAACTCCACCCCGTCAAACCCAATTCTTGTCATCAAACGTTGGAGAGTGATGGCAGGAGTTGTTTCTATTTATCACGGCTCATATCGTGTTCGTTGCAGTTTCGCTTGTAAATGTTTGCAAATATCTACTGGATGGTCGAGTCCGCACCATGGATATAACTACTTTTGACCGATTATCAGGTAGGCTGGCCGCTTTATTTCACAATGTGCAGTTTGAGTAATAGTATCCTATCAATCCACAGTTTTAACTAAGTCTTCTTGTTTATTAGTCTGTGTGTGTGTGTGTGTGTGTGTGTGTGTGTGTGTGTGTGTGTGTGTGTGTGTGTGTGTGTGTGTGTGTG
>JAOPUD010000162.1:19750629-19762101 GCA_027122715.1 Trisopterus minutus
TGTGTGTGTGTGTGTGTGTGTGTGTGTGTGTGCGTGCGTGCGTGCGTGCGTGCGTGCGTGCGTGCGTGCGTGCGTGCACGTTTGGGTCATTGTAAGTATGTAAATTAGGGATGGCCATATATATGATGTGCAATTGTGTATGAACATCCATACAACACACACACACCCACAAGAGTCACACACATAGCAGCAGAGGATGTACGGTACAGATCCTAGTAGAACACAGTAGACCTTCACACCACTCCCAGAGGTCATCCAGCCACCACAGAACCATCCATGTTTAGCATGTGTGTTGCAAGCCTTTCTTCGAGTTACATGTCCTCCATTTTTCAACAGCTCCGCCTCTGTGTTGTCTGTCTCTACTTAATTATTATGGTCGCCATGACCGGATCTATGCCCAGTCTGTGAGCTCCTGGGAAGGTGCGTATGTGTGTGTGCTACTGGCAAGAGACCCCAGGAGACCAATAGGCCTTCACCTCTTACCCCCCATCTCTGTAGCAGTCAGTGTATCTCAGTGTTTAGTCAGTGAAGGCGATGTCGGTCTTCACTATCCACCAACCAATTGGCATACAGTGTATGATAAAGATACACACACATCGGGAAGTCCTGCTTTGTCTTTAGCTGCGGTATCAATATTGTGTTTTCAATGTTGAGTTGAATGTATGTATATGTTGTATATGTATTTGTTTGATGATTGTTTGATTACCCCCCCTCCCTCCCTTCCCACACATTATCTGTTGGTTCAGTTTGTTGCTTCATTTGATAATGCGCCACAGACTTTAGGGTTTGATTACCAAGCTATGCCTGCAGCATATGATATCAGACATTTCATTCGATTGTAATTATGCGTAATGAAAAAGATAACGCTTCTCATAATTGCGGGATGATTGTGGGATCCAAAAAACCACACATTAAATTGTTAATTATATAGATAAGAATTGCAATAATTATCTACAATGCTTAGATTCCCAATAAGCGCAAAAAGGATATTACAATGACTAACTAATCAAGCTGCCTTACATAATTTGCCAGAAATTATTTGCAGTTACAAATTGTAAAATATTGTTATATGTTTACTTGACAATTCTGTCATGATAGCTCTTAGAAGACTAGCTCATAGATGCTTATAAATGAATCTCAATATCAACGTCAAACTAATTAATATTCTAGTATTCCAGTAGGCAAACAAACATTCACTCTTTCTGTTTTTAGGTATCAATCGGTTGCTGGGCAATGGCACATACGAGGCGGCCTTCCCTCCCCACGAGGTGAGAGCAGAGGTTTGATGGGCTGTTGTCGAGATGATGTCATCAATGGGGGACCCTTTCTCACGGAGGTTCTCACTGATATGTCTCTGTGGCGGTCTAACCTTTCAGGGCGGGTACAAGAGCAGGCACCCCATAAAGACCCATGGGGCCCAGAACCACAGACACCTCCTGTATGAGAGGTGGGCTCGCTGGGGCATCTGGTACAAGTACCAACCCCTGGACCTCATCAGGTACCACTCTGAGCCCCGCCCCTATCCCCCTCACCCCTCACCCTCTCCTCCCTCATGAAGGCGCACTAGTCCTCACTTTGTGTTGACAGAGGCTGGACATTTTCATTTAAATACAAAGTCTATCTATAAATATATAGTGAGCATAGATTGTATCAGGAATGCAATGTGGATGCACATTTTTAGTTTCTACCTAATAAAATTGTTAACGTGTAGTATGTACATGTAGTGTAACTTGCCTGCAATTAAAGTTGACCATTTATGTTTATCGAAATTATCGCTTTTCGAACCACATATAAACATGTATTCATTGATTTATAATATGTTACTACCACTACCCAATAGCATTAATTTTGGGTAGTGGAAGAAATTTGGAATTTAAGTCTTGAGGACCATTGCCGGGTTGAATAACTTTTAACCCAAAGTTACTGCAATGATGTGTGACGATGCCAATCTGTGACATCACTTCCTGCCAGGCGGTACTTTGGGGAGAAGATCGGCCTGTACTTTGCCTGGCTGGGCTGGTACACGGGCATGCTGATCCCGGCTGCTCTGGTTGGCCTGTTTGTGTTCCTCTATGGTCTGTTCACCATGGACTCCAGCCAAGTCAGGTACAGTACTGGTTCTTGTTTTATATCTTTCATATATTTCATACAAATATTAAAAATATATGTATTTTTTACTTTTATTAATTGATTTACATATCTTGATTATTCTATTCACATGAATTAAATCACATAATATTTAATGTGTCTTATTCAATGTAATTTTGACCACTGCTTTGTTGTATCATCAGCAAAGAGATCTGCGAGGCCAACACTACCATCATGTGTCCCATGTGTGAAGAGTGTGAACCCTGGACACTCAGCGACAGTTGTGTATACGCAAAGGTCAGTGTTGTTCTGAGACCTGCCACCCGCCGCCCCACAGCCAATTACATCACTGCATTGTCTCAATGTCCTTCATTAATCCATGCATGGATCCAAAGTCATTGGTTAAAGCTGCCCAGACTGATTATCCTAAAGTACATGTAAGTGGTTGCTTCCTCTGTGACACCGCTCCATGTGACATGGTTCTGAGAGCTCTGTGTCTGTCTGTTGTTTCCTAGGTGACCCATCTGTTTGACAATGGGGGCACTGTGTTTTTTGCCATCTTCATGGCTATATGGGGTAGGTTGCGGCTGTCTCTTCTTTTGTCTTTTCCACTCGGTTCCGTGTTCCTTATCACAATGTTAAACTTTAAAGAGGGGCTTTTTATAATCTGTTTGTCAGGCTCTGAATCATCAAACTTTAACTCTGTTTCCTATTTATAGCGACTCTAATCTGCTCTCTGCTCATCACTCCCATACTTTGGTTCCTGTTCATTTAGAAATCTCCACAATCTACAAATCACAGTTCCTTAGTTCCAGTGAAACAACCTGCTAGGTAGAAGTCTGTAGGGCGCCGGGATCAGACCAAAGACCCACATTTCCTCCTTTGTTAAAAGCATTGGTTGGTGGTTCCATCAAATGAGGTGCTCTGACCCGCCAGACAAAAACCTTTTTTCTGTGCCCTTGAGCAGGACAACTAAATCCCTCTCTGCTGCAGGTGACCAGGTTGTCGCTTTCCAATGTGGACCACATGACCTATGAACACATGCATTTGTCTGTGTTACATTATAATGGACTCCTTTAAATGCAGTCCACGGTCCCGGTGTAATTACCCATCATTCCCCCAGCTAGGAACTCCCCGCCCCAAATCTAGCTCAACAACAGAAGTCTCTCAGCATTCATACCTCCCATGAGTTATGATGTGTTAAAAGCACAACCAGTGTATATGATAAAGGGCAGAGTTGACCTGTGCTGCAGGGTTGGACAATATGAGGCCCAACAATGCCCCAGGCCCCATGCTGTTGTAATACAACGAGACGTCCAGCATCGAGGGCTGCATGTTCTTGGCAGTCCTTGGCTGAGGAGCGTGGTGGGCCAAGTGTCTGCAACAGGCGATGTACTCTGTAACGGGAGCGTGACACGGGGATGCAGAGCATCCGTAAGCTCAAGGGACCTAGCAAAACATCTTAAATATGTTGTAAACCTCATGTTGGAGGCTCTCTCTGTCCCTCTCACTCTTCATTTCTTATTCTTCCTTTTTTCTCCGCCTGTCTCCACCTTTATCTCTCTTTCCCTCCCTCTTTCTAAGTCTCTCGGTCTCTCATTATTTATCTATCTCCCCCTCCCTCTCTTTCTCATACTTCCTTTCTCTCCTCATTTCAGTCTGTCTTACTCCCCATTTTCCACAGAAAGCGGGTCAAGCTATATTTAACCACACCGTCTTCCAAGTGTTACTTGGTCTACATTTGTCGGCGCCACTGAAATACACTTTTGTGCGCCCCACACATATATCACAATCACCGTTGGTGTACTTCTAACCATTTGTTTAGGGATTATATACATCTCTAAACATCAATGGCAAAAATATCTATGCCAATTCAACATAGGTCAGAACCATTTCTAACACAGCGTTGTAATGTTTTAAACTAACTTATCGGTCAAACATAATAACTTAAGAATAAGAATTATACTGAAACTTAAAGGTATTTCTGCCTCTCAGAGATTTCTCATTCTGGTGTCAGTTGGGGCCTGCAGCCTCTTTCATCACTCCCAGGTCTCATCAAACGGTAGAAAACCAGACTTTGTGGTAGAGTAGAAAATAATGTATGGGCAACCAAAGGATCGTCCATATGTTTGGAGCCGTATTTCACTGGCCAATGGGGAACCAAAGGAACAATGAGCAGTGTGAGTGTCCTCAGACTTCAACACAGAGCTGGAATACTTACATTCAGTATGAAGCAGATCCATTAGCACAAAACCGATCAGCCTTTACAACCGGCGAGCTCCAACAATACTCACAACCGGTTGCTCTGAATTAATCGTTAGCTACGACACATTGATTGGTCGTTAAGAAGCATATTGCTGTGGAGTGAAGCAGTAGTGATGTGTTCATAGGATTGAACTGATCAATAATATCGTATTGTCCCCCCCCCTCCCCCCCCAATCACAGCTACGGTCTTCCTAGAGTTCTGGAAGAGGAGGAGGGCAGAGCTCACGTACGACTGGGATCTGGTTGACTGGGAGGAGGAGGAGGTAAGTGGGCGTCGCTCTTCACCCTGATGGCGACGAGGTCCCTGTGAGCCGATGTCCAGTAAAGCAAGACTGTTTGTCCGTCAGCCCGAGAGCGAAATGTGCCACTCACTAGCCGCCGATGGCATGTCTGCTGTGCACCAGGATGAGCTGCGGCCACAGTTTGAGGCAAAGTACTCCAGGGTGGAGAGAGTGAACCCCATTTCCGGCAAACCCGAGCCCTTCCAGCCCCTCACGGACAAACTCAGCCGACTCATGGTGTCTGTGTCTGGGATCTTCTTCATGGTGAGTGAGACCCCATCACGGTCGTGACTCGTGATCCTCACCACGGGGTCCCACAGCGGCGTTCACCCAGAGTGGGTGAACACCGCCCCCTGGTGGACACCCGTGTTACTGTGATTAGGATTAAACTGGTGCAGTTGGTGAAGATGCTTTATTAATTGGTCCTTTTGTTTAGCTGTTGCCCCTATTGCCCCTATCCCCTATCCCCTATTTATTCTATTTAATATTCTATCTAATTAAGGTTTTTAGAATTATATTTAATTAAGGTTTTCAGAATTGACGGCTCACATATGTTTTTTATGATATGATTAAAAAAAATATTGAATAAAATAAAATCAATATTTTTTTTAAAGGGACCAACATCAATATAGGTTGAAAGAATATT
This sequence comes from Trisopterus minutus, assembly GCA_027122715.1. NCBI lineage: Eukaryota > Metazoa > Chordata > Actinopteri > Gadiformes > Gadidae > Trisopterus > Trisopterus minutus. The sequence continues at coordinate 19,755,910 of JAOPUD010000162.1, forward strand.
CTAGTCCCCATGAGGACTTTAATAAAACATTATTTTCCAACCACTTATATACTTCATTCCCTCCCTGGACTATTAAATGACATTGCTCTCCTCCTCCAGATATCCCTGGTGTTGACGGCGGTGTTTGCCGTGGTGGTGTTCCGGCTCATTGCCATGGAGAAGTTTGCCTCGTTCGACTGGGAGTTTGTGAAGAAGAACTGGCAGTTTGCCACCTCTGGCACCGGGGTCTGCATCAACTTTGTGATCATCATGTCTCTGAATGTGGTGGGTGTTGTCCAAACACCTCCCCTAGCACTGCCACCCTGCTCCCTGGGGCTGATCTGTTACTTAAAGGACTGAATGAAGCCTGGTTTTCAAAGCCTGAATCCTGTAAGATTAATCGAGGAGGATAAAAGATTGATATGCTGATTGAAATCTTGACACTTTCATTATGATCATCTTTGTTTTTCCATTGCCTCACCAGAAACCTCACTAATCTTATCGTTGTTCTTACAAACACACACAACCACACGCACACCACACACACACATACACACAAACACACATTGTGTAGATTACATATAGATATATTGCCTCCCAGGCTTGTCACCAGCCCCAATTGAAGCATGTGTTTATGGTCATGGAGCCCAGCCATGTTGTAATCTGGCCATAAACACACCAGGCTTATCTCAACTCTCCGTTTGTAATCTAGTCAGGCCGTCTCTTCCTGTACCCCCTCTCACCCCCTGTCCTTATCTCCCTCCTCAGGTGTATGAAAAGGTGGCTTACCTGCTCACCAACCTCGGTGAGTGTGGCCCACTGTACCACGTGACCGGGCGTCTTATCGCCCCCCTCCTTTCTGCTGTGTATGCGCTTCAATCATTCACCACCATGCGTCTGGCTCCACAGAACACCCGCGCACAGAGTCCGAGTGGGAGAACAGCTTCGCCCTGAAAATGTTTCTGTTCCAGTTCGTCAACCTGAACAGCTCAACGTTCTACATCGCCTTCTTCCTCGGGAGGTGTGTTTGGTGTGTCCACCCCCGCCTCCCCCTCCCAGCCCCGCCACTGTCCCAACGCAAAACACCCACTGAGGAAAAGAGTGGACAATATAATATAAGAATATAAAAAGCTGTATTTCAACAAAGACGTCTCCACATTAGGTTCAGATTTGGTTGTTTATTTATATTTCCTCAAGGCGTATAATCCTGAAATTATGAAGGAAACAATGTTCGGTCACTGATACATTAAAAAGGGTGCAATGGCACAATAAAGAATGTTATTTTTCAACAAAGGCCTTTCCACATGAGGATCCTCCTCTACCGAGAAGGGACTAGCGTTTCTCTGATACAGCGTCTGGGACCCCTTCCTTCTCAGTGTGTTTCCCTCTGTGAAAGATGAGCCCGTCAGGTGTCCGTTTGTCCGTCCCCGGTCCAGGTTTGCAGGCCGGCCCGGGAAGTACAACAAGCTGTTCAACAGATGGAGGCTGGAAGAGGTGATTGCTGCTGGCAACACACTTAAACAACACTTAAACACTTAAGCAACACTTGAACTGATTAGAGTGCCTACATAAGCTCAACCAATGATACAATGAGAACAGGGAGGAGTATTAGAGTAATAAACTCATTAGATGACTTTTATGATTATTAAATTGCAAATTTAGTATTTATATTAATAAATATGTGTGAAATGCAAGTTTTTTTTAAGCATGAATAGGATTTCAATAATAGCAATAAATAAATAAAAAGTATCATGGATTTGAATTTCCCTGCTTGATTGTCATTTTGCATTTGTTCATGCTAATCCTGACAATAATGATTCATTCTGTCTTAATGTCCCCACAGTGTCACCCGAGCGGCTGTCTGATTGATCTGTGCCTTCAAATGGGCGTCATCATGTTCTTCAAACAGATCTGGAACAACTTCATGGAGCTCGGTTATCCGTGAGTCAGAAGGGTGAACACAAAACATTTGCTGCTGCTGAGCCACGTCTCGTCACCTCAGTGGCTCCCATGTCATCGCCGAGCGAGTTTACATGTGCAAAGAACTTCAGCTCCTGTTATCAGGGAGATGCTGCAGTAAAGGGGCGGGGGGGGGGATGGTGGAGGAGGCCATAGTGGTGGTGTGGGGGTGGTTTTATGGGTAGTGGTTTTTAAGGTGGGGGTGGCGGTGAAGGCTGTGGTTTATGGTGTTGGTGGTGTATAGTGGTGGTGGTGGTTGTAGATGTGTGGTGATGGTGAAGGTGTTGCTGGTGGGTTTGGTTGTGGTTAAGGTGGTAGATGTGTGACACTGGTGATGGTGGAGGAGGAGGTAGTGGTGGTGATGGTTGTGGTGATGGAGGTACTGGTGGGTGGGTAGTAGAGGTGTTGTTGGTTGAAGCAGTGATGGAGATGGGGGTGCATGGTGGTATTGATGGTGGGCATGCATGTGGAGGTGGGGGTGTGGTGGTGGTGGTAATCAAGGTGTTGGTGGTGTGGTAATGGTGGTGGTGTGATGGAGCTGATGGTGGTGTCTTGGTGTGGTGTCGTTGGTAGGAGTAGTGGTGGTGTAAGGGGGGTGGAGGAGGAGGAGGAGGAGGTGGGGTATGGTTGTGGCAATGGAGGGGGTGTTGGTGGGATAGTGGAGGAGTGGCTGGTTGATGCAGTGATGGTGGTGATGGAGATGGTGGTAGTGGTGAATGAGGTACTGTTGGTGGGCATGTGGAGGTGGTGGTGGTGATGGAGGTGGTGGTGGTGGTGGCAATGGTGGTGGGCCTGTGGAGGTGTTGGGTGAAGCAGTGATGGTGGTGGTGGTAGGGATGGAGGTACTGGCGGTGTTGGAGGTGGTGGTGGTGATGGAGGTACTGGCGGTGTTGGAGGTGGTGGTGGTGATGGAGGTACTGGTGGTGATGGAGGTGGTGATGATTGAGATTCTGGTGGTGGAGGTGGTGGTGGTGATAGAGGTGGTGATGATAGAGGTGGTGGAGGTGGTGGTGGAGATAGAGGTGGTGATGATAGAGGTGGTGGAGGTGGAGGTGGTAGTGGAGATAGAGGTGGTGATGATAGAGGTGGTGGAGGTGGAGGTGGTGGTGGAGATAGAGGTGGTGATGATAGAGGTGGTGGAGGTGGTAATGATTGAGATTCTGGCAGTGGAGGTGGTGGTGGAGGTGGTTGTGATGGAGGTGGTGGTGGTGATAGAGGTTGTGGTGGCGGGGGCGGTAGTGATGGTGGTACGGGTGGTGGTCATGTGGAGGTGTCTGCAGTGCTCAATGCTGCATCGTCATCATAAATACGTAAGTTGGCTCTCTGCTCCCTGTTGTGTGCAGTCTGCTGCAGAACTGGTGGTCACGCAGGAAGATGAAGCAGGGAGGAGGGGGGGGCCCGAATGCAGAGACAACGGCCACGCTCCCGCAGTGGGACAAGGACTGGAACCTGCAGCCCATGAACGCCCACGGCCTGGTGGACGAGTATCTGGAGATGGGTAAAGCACTGGTTAAACATAATGATGGTCATCAAAGTATGTTTGAAGATAATACTGTTGCTTTGAACGGAACATCTCCCATCAGGGATCAATATAGTACTATATAGTGTATAGTATATAGCATCTTGTCACTCTCTCTCTCCTTCCCTCTCTCTCTCTCTCCCTCCCCCCCTCTCTCCATCTGTCTCTCCAGTGCTTCAGTTTGGCTTTACCACTATCTTCGTGGCAGCGTTCCCGCTGGCCCCTCTGCTGGCGCTGCTCAACAATATCATCGAGATCCGTCTGGACGCCTACAAGTTTGTGACCCAGTGGAGGCGGCCCATGCCGGCCCGGGCCACTGACATCGGTTAGCTATGCTTAACGTCCCATCGTCTACAGTACCGCGCTCTCATTCCCCTCGGTTAGGAGACGGAGACACACCTGCTCACAGCAGCTCAGCAGACCAAAGCTGTGACTCTTTTTAACATTAAAGATATGGAGAGGGTGAGCTAGGGCAGTTAAAGGGGTGATAGTATGCATTTTCGACTTTTCCCTTTGCTATTCGTTATATGACGTATGTATACAGATTTTACTTCAATGACAAATCAAAGTACGAGCCAGGGGGAGTATTCAAGCCCACAGAGAACGCCCCTCAATAAGTGTGTGAAACAGCTTGTTTGCGCTCAAACTTTACTTCAGTAATCGTGACGTCAGACTGTGGGCGGTGCTGAAGTGCAGAAGTCCCGCCTCCAGGTTCCTCACAATGTTTACAACTTATTGGGGGTGTGAATTTGCTGATGTGCGCGCAAAGCGTTTGAGTGGGTGTGCGATTGGGTGGCTGACCAATCACAGCCGACTGGGCTATCGGGAGGAAGGCCCTAAAGACACATGCTACAAAACAGACTTTTTGTTCAGGTTTTGCAGAAATTAACAGTGTGAGAATAATAGGAGGTATTTCTAACTTACAGTCATGTAACCCTTTTCCAGTAGAACCCCCAAATGCAATTATTAACCTTTACAAAGAATGATATGGGATCTTTAAATGTGATAACCAGCCACCCTGACCCATGGTCTGCATCGCCAGGCATCTGGCACGGGATCCTGGAGGGCATCGGGGTGCTGGCGGTCATCACCAACGCCTTCGTCATCGCCATCACCTCCGACTACATCCCCCGCTTCGTCTACGCCTTCAAATACGGGCCCTGCGTGGACAAGGGATACCGCAACGAGAAGTACTGTCCCCGCCTGACTAGCAGTCACATGACGTGTGGTGAAATGACGCAGCTCAGCGTGGCTGGGAGGCATATGGGGTTAGCGTAGCACAACATGGCAACATGCAGGAGCGTGTTCTTCACAGTGTGATGACCGACAGCAGGCTTTGTTTTTTTGTGCGGTTTTAGAAGTAGGAGCAACACGATGAGCAGAGCGTAACACTCTGGGATTAGCATTATCATTAGCCTCATAGCATTATTGCCTGAGTCATATTTTGGCCGAATTGTGTTATCTAATCTAACTCCACTTTCCTGACACTGATACACTGTGCCTCAGTGGCTATATACTAAGATAAAAAATGTTACACTTAGTTGTGTAGCATCTTATCCTAGCTATCTTTGTTGTATACGGGGGATGGGCTAACCTAGCGATTGTTAGTGCTTGGCACTTGGTTCTACGAACATCCTTACTTAACCAAGTCGCTTTGGATAAAGCATCTGCTAAATGCCCTAAATGTAAATGTAAATCGAAAGAACCTTAAAATATGACTCAGGCGATTATGCTATGCGGCCAACTATATCAATTATACCTATATGTAAGAGCAGCAAGCACGATGAGCATCAGCAGCAGTACCATGATGATCAACCATCAGCTGACCACTCCCCCCCCCAGGTGTTTGCGGGGCTACATGAACAGCAGCCTGTCGGTGTTCGACATGGGCGAGGCTCACAACGCCAGCCAGGGGCAGACCCGCTTATGCCGGTACCGGGACTACCGCGCTCCGCCCTGGAGCCCCGCCCCCTACGACTTCACCCTGCAGTTCTGGCACGTGCTGGCGGCCCGCCTTGCCTTCATCATCGTCTTCGAGGTGGGTCAGAGTGCTTTGTAGTTTGACTCCATGTGCGTTTATCTGCCGTCGCCTGCTGCTTAATGGCGGTTAACGTTCCCTGTTTGAGATTTAAGATCCGTTCTGCTGCTGGGTTACGGCCTGCTGGTGACTGCACACTTTGTGGATTCAATTTAATCTTTTTACTCTCCCTCTTAATCACAAAGCTTTTGTATGCGACGGCAGAAACAATATCCTAAACAAATCCCATAATAGAACATAAACCCCAATTTCCCTTCCAGGAGAGAATATTGTCTAACTCTCTGCGGATCTTTAATCCGTCTTGTTGCATAAGCACACAGCAGAGCTGAGCGGTGCTGTTAGCGCTAACGTCTCCGTAGCTCTCCCTGTGTGCGCGGACCTGCTCTGAGCTGATTGGCTGATTCGTCTCCATCCTCAGCACTTGGTGTACGGCATCAAGTCGTTCATCGCGTACCTGATCCCAGACCTGCCCAAGGGCCTGTGTGAGCGCATGCGGAGGGAGAAGTACCTGATGCAGGAGCTGATGTACGAGGCCGAGCTCACACACCTACAGAAGGAGAAGAAGAAGAACGGCAAGCACTACCACCACGAGTGGCCTTAGACCCAGAGACACGCGCACGCACACACACACACACACACACACACACACACACACACACCCACACACACACACACACACACACACACACACACACAC
>JAOPUD010000162.1:19809375-19828697 GCA_027122715.1 Trisopterus minutus
CACTAACCCAGATAAAGACAGGGCGGAACATAGTACCCCCCCCCCCCCCCCCCTTAAGGGACAGATTCCAGTTGCCCTACTAGGTCCAACATTGAGCATGGTGGATGAAGGAAAGGAAGGAGGTCTAGAGGAAAGCCTGCTAGACCAGGCAGACCTTGGTAATGTGTAGGCCAATGAGAATCACTTTCTGCCCTATCTAAAACATCATCCAATAGATAGTGACCTATATATTTAAAAGGGCTCATGTCATGTTCCCAGGTGTGAGTGTGATAAGCTGGTACAAGCTGTTTGGCACAGGGAAGAAAGGAATGATTTTCATAGTGACATCACACGTTTGCTACAGTCCACTGGGCAGGCTGGTAGACTGATCTATCCAACAGACATCTAGGTGGACACGCCCACTTGTGATGTCACTATGAAAATTAGGCGAGTTTCAGATGAGGCATGCCTCGCATAACATAATGCATTCTGGGATAAAAACGTCAGAAATGCTGGTGATAAGTTCCCTATGCGTATGCATTTAACGTGGCTTTAAAAACTTGCGGGAGCTCCAGGATAACTCCCTCCATCTGCTTTTCTGTGCATATGGTCTCAAATAAATCAGACATAAGACACTCCCCTCAACATATCAAAGTTGGTATTTGGTTGGAATTACCACGTGGAATGTCCCATGTGAGAAATGACATAACTCCTTTCAAAGAGTACATGAAGTAAAACGTACAGGATACACATCTTTTTTCAGACAATTATTTTAATCTCATCACTGAAGAAAATGTTTTCTTAATTTCCCAACAACCATGATTAGAGTAAAAAACACAGTCCCTGCAAAGATTTTACATTCTTAATTCTAATACATTCTGTAAAATAACAGTCCCTTTAATTTGGTCACAGTTTTTAGATTGCATCTTTTAATCACCTTTTCACAACGATAATTCAAAAGGATTCTCCCAAAGGATTAGATTATTAATCCAAGCAGTTGTAAACATGGTGTGAAGAGCTTTACTCCTGGATGAAGATGGTGGCTCCACCTCCTGGCTTTGACACAAACAGACTCTGCTTCTCCATCGCTGCCCTGCGGGGCTCAGGGGTGTAGTACGTCTCCCTCACTGTTCGTATGAATGACTCCACCTTGTCACTGGGAACCATGGAGACCGCACACCCCCCCCAGCCGGCCCCTGTCAGCCGGGACCCCACCGCACCCGCCTTCCTGCTCCCCAGACAACAGAAAGGATACGCATTTATACATGGTGTCACACCAGCGTATCAGCAAGAACACAGACCCTTCACATCACCAGGAGGATACGTGTTACGCTAGTGTTACCCAACCATGAGGTGATCTTTTTTAGGCCCTGTTAGGTCCTGTCCACACGGGTGAAAACAATCTTTTCCCCTCCGTTTTGCTTGGCAGCGTTTCAGGAATTTCTCTTTAAGGCTGGACTCATTGCAAAAATGCATCTAGCTGTAGAAACGCTGTAGTACACATTCAAGGCCTCTATGTGGCACTGGTTCTCCACCAATAAAAGAAGAAGACGAGGCGGAGTATGCTATCAAGCCTGAACACTGCATACAATCATACAGTTGAGGAGGAGAAAGCAGCTGTTCAACCTTGTAGATTGAGCAGAAAATACCTTTGAATGTACAGTTAGTGATTAAATTGACCAAGGGGCTGAATTTAAAGCTACAAAAGAAATACAAATCAAACCAAACAAAACAAAACTTAGGATGAAATCTTGTCAAAAAACGTTGCCACCTGGTGGGGGGGGGGGGCAAATCCTAACATGAAAACGCATAGGGCCATAAAATGTGCTCCGGATCCGTCTGGACAGTCGGCCCAAACGCACTTCAGACTTCTGTGTTTTCACAAAAAAAACAGGTGTGGACCTGTGTGAACAGGGCCTTATATGACGTATGTATACATGTTTTACGTCTGCTAAACTAGAAAAATCTAAGTCCGAACCAGGGGGAGGATTCTCGGCCACCGAGAACGCCCCTCAACAAGCGTGTGAAACAGCTTGTTTGCGCTCTAACTTTACTTCTGTAATAGTGTGACGTCAGACTGCAGTGTGCGGTGCTGAAGTGCATAGGTCGCGCCTCCCGGTTACCCACAATGTTTACAAATTCTCAGGGGTTGTGAATTTGCCGGCGCTCGCGCAAAGTGACCGACCAATCACAGCAGACTGGGCTACTCGGGTCGGGCCTTAAAGCGACATGATAAAAATCATACAGTTTTTGAAAGAGGCTGGTTTTGCAGAAATTAGCAGTGTGAGAATAATAATGGGTATTTTTTTAATCATACAGGCATGTAACCCTATTCTAGTAGTGCTAATGCAATTATTTACCCTAAAAAAACATGACAACAAAAAATCTTAGGTGCTACAAAAAGTGACTTTACTCACAAACAAATGTCGACCAACTGGTCCAGTTCAGGACAGCTGCATTCGTACAGGTCTCTGCAGCTGGTGTGGCTCTGATTCATCAGGTCTCCCAGGAGAGCTATGGAGTCAGCAGGCTGGGAATCACACACACTCTGGAAGCACAGGACCCGTGAGGCCTCCCCGTACACATGCCTGGCCCGCTGGTACAGCTTGAAGTGAGTCACTGCAGAGGACACAAGCAGAAACAAGGGAAAGAACACATTCTTATTGTTGGCCTTGTGCCTGGGCGATATGGCTGAAAGACATATGGCGATATAACTTGATCATATGGATCCACATAGATGCCATAATAATATATAATTTGAATGACCTAAAAAGACTAGGAATTACCATGCTGGATTTAAACCCATCTGTTTAACACTTAATATGACCTTCAACTGTTCTTACTGTTCTTTGTTCATACTCCAATGACGATACAACAATGAAAAAACTAAAATATTGTAAATAAGTATGGAACCGTGTTTGTGTAACAAGCCCCACTGCTAGACTTGGTGGTCCAGTCTCTTATCGATATATAGATCAATTCATCAAAAGTCTATCACAATACGATAGGTAATCCAAGCCTTTGGCGATGCTCCTACCATGTTGTGTGTTTGAGCTGAGCAGGTCTGTACTGAACTGCTCTGGGGTGATACCCAGGGCTTGGCAGATCTCCGCTCTGCTGTACGCGTCAGAGTGCAGCACCTCCTCTACCAGGCTCAGCATCTCCTCCAGAGAGGCCCCCAGAGAGGCCTGCACCTGGGACAGATTCAGCGACCTCTTCCACTCCAGACCCTTCACCTTGGCCAGCATCTGCACAGCCCCAGGTATTCCATTACACTGGATTAGCATGTCTGCTACTGGTTATATGATATACATATGCATTTATGGGACACCTACATACGCATGTATAGTTGTTGTTACCATTATGCTCACATTGGTATATTTAGGCTATCAAGAATATAATACATATTCTGGATGCATTGCATTTGCATTGAACTAGCAACCACTCTCAGAGGACCGTACCTTTGAGGCTATCCGACACTCCACCACACGGATGTTGAAGTGAGAAGAGGCTGCCTTGTTCATCTCCACACAGCAGTTGGAGATCACGAACACGGCACCGCCCGGAAGCTGGACATCAGTGGCTCGCAGCGGGTTGAACTCAATCAGCTTGGCCTGCCATGGGGTCCGTAACGATAAGAGGGGGCCACCCTGAATACATTGTACTTTAAACTAGTCTTAAAGGGTACACACTATGTAGAGAGTTTAACTACCTAGTCTTATTTGTACAGTTATGTTCACATTTCAGATTGAAGTGCCTCCTCAGATCTAAATGTTTGAATGCCTTCGAGCCGTGTGCTGGACTTCAATCCATAGAGAATTGAAAAAAACACCAAATGAAAATACTTTATGTATTATTTTGTACACACGGTTCCTTTCTTTGCCAGAAACGAGATGGACTGGTCCATTCCCCCTCCTTCTGTACCAATGTATCGCTCACATTTGGCACAAATTTCAGCAAGTGCCACCTTGAAAAGTAAATACATAATCATGCTATTATAACAGCTATGATGACACACGTTCAATTGCTGTTTAAATCAAAGCAATCATAATCAGGCTTGTGTCAGACAGTACCTTGGAGAGGGACTTCTCATTAGCTTCCATTGTCACCAGGCCAGCACAACACACTAAGGCACTGGAACTGGAGAGGCCAGAGCTGGCTGGGATGGTTCCATCAACAACACACTGCATCCCAACCAAACTGGGGAGGCTGAAGTGCTCCTGGTGGTAACAGTATTACGGTAAAAAAAGATTTATGTGGGAACATTGCTGTGCATCAAACAAAACAATTAATAGATGTAGTAGCATTATTGTATACATCTTAGTCTAAAGTAAACAATCAAACATGAATTACCTGAATACCTTTGACACCACAGAGAAAGTAATAGTGCCACTGTGGATTGTCTTTGTCAATGTAAATTTCTTCTGTGCCAGACACTCGAAAATCCCTGTCAATATAAATAAACACATTGCTCATTTGATATTTCATTGAGTTCATAATTTGACTTATGAATGAATCAATGAACGAAGGACATGGAATTAATGTATGTACATTGTAAATGTATGCATTACTTGTATTGAGGATTTGTATTGGCCAGCTCTATTGTCCCAGAATCATTCACTGAGACAGCTGCAAGAATACTCTGTTCGATGGCCATGGGAAGTACAGAATACCCACAATAATCAACATGCTCCCCTGGAACAATGGAGAGAAAGTTGGAGCAGTTCTATATCAGGACAGAAGCCTACCACCGAAAGTACTGACATCGCTGACATGGGTGTTACTCGAATCTGAATTACCTATGAGATTAACCCTTCCTGGCGCATGTGCAAAGAATTTGGGAGATTTTCCATACTTTTTTTCAAATGCATTTTTCAACTTTTGCAACCTGTTGGAAAAATAAAACAAACGACGTCGTGAATGAATGCAAATATTAAGATCAGCGAGCATTGCGACATATTCCCCCCTCTATAGAGAACTGACAGTATTTTGCTACCTGTCATTGTCTGCAAAGTTGGTCTTGAGATGTGGTGGATTCGAGCCCATCTTCACTTGTTCAGCCTTCCCCTAAACTGCAGCTTTATTTCTACAATATACCAACTGTCTGGCGGTACACTTAAAAAAAAAAAAAAGTAAATATCAGCTGATGGTCACACGACATTCCGGATGCAACAGCACGAAAAGCAGACGCAGAATCATCTTCGTGAAAACAAAAGCGTCCCAAATGCTCAGGAGAATCATCCATGCGCAAAGAAACGCAAGTTGCAGGGATATCCCGCAAACAACCAGTACAGTGCGAAGCACCCAAAGGCTACTCTACAGTTCCTATAATCTATATAAACAGAATAAAATCGTATCGTAATAACGTGTTTCTAATTTAGATTGAACACAAAGATAAAGAGATTATTCTGAGTTCGCATTGGCTGTGGACTGGTAGAAGTATCCATAATATCTAGATATCGATTTAATATTTAAAAAACGGTCTATATATATATATATTGGTCGCCGTGTGTTTAACATCCACCGGTTATTTTTCTGTCCCTAATGGTGCGTTCATATCGGGGCCAGGTTTGTCCAGTTGGTGACGTACGGTTTACGCAAGAACATGGCGGAACATGAAAGTTTTACTCAATACAAAAGAATCAACCGTCATATCACATACTTTACTATTGATTGACGTTGTAACCGACTGTTGACTTTTTAAACGTTCTCAGTTTCAAACGTTGTGTACTGGTAAACCAGCTCTAGATAAGGGCAAGTGTAGCCTCCCATACAGTGGCAATACAATGTGCTTCTCATAAATAAAAGCAAAATGACAGTAGGTGATAAACTACGAGGAAATAAAGTCGTGCGAACTTGAAACTGATCATACTTAGTTCTGTTTAGTTCTGACTGTGAAGAACTTCTAGATTCCGAACGCAGTGCAGACGAGGCGTCTCGTTATTACCAGGGCCAGGAACGCGCCAGCTGACGACGGTAACTGGTCACCGTGGTTACCACGCTTTACCGCGGTGCAGGCCCGCGAGTTTTCAAAGAAGATGAGCTTTTACTTCCTGAAGCTAGCTAGCTCTTAGCTCACACAGCCCCACACCATGACCGATGTTTACTCAATATTAACATGCAGCAACCAGGGAAATGACCACCGTCGCTGATTCTCATACGTTTACGACTACATGTGAAGATCGTGTGGCTCTTTCTTGCGGAACGATTACTTTTATTTGTTCGTTCTGCTGCGTTATTATCGCTTCGGATGAGTTAGCTCACCAATAGCTCCTTCAGTGTTGTGTGCTTTAAAGCAGATGACAACAATATCATTTTAATAATGGCATTTTAACTTACTAAGGTAAGCTTTTACAACTAAACCCATTAACTTCACTGTTTTGATTTCGTTTATCATAAAATCCCTAGGTTTCCACCTGAGGCAGGTAGATCGTAGTGTGTAACGTTGTGTGTTCCCAGCCTCCCCTCGGATCTCTGCCTGTCCCCACAGCCTCCCCTCTGACCTCTGTCCTCCTGTCCCCACAGCCTCCCCTCTGACCTCTGTCCCCACAGCCTCCCCTCTAACCTCTGTCCTCCTGTCCCCACAGCCTCCCCTCTGACCTCTGACCCTCTGTCATCATGTCCATCGACTTCGACAGCGCTGCTCTTCAGACACAACAAAATGAAGATGAATACGATCAGGAGGACTACGCTAGAGAACAGGAGGTACATGAGTTTTAAGTCTGTGCCTGATGTTTATGGATCACGTGAACTTCTGAGGTGGTTTGAAAACCGCTCTTTCTCCTGTTCATGACTCATACATGATTAACCAGACTGGATTTTGCCTTCACACAGTATGGAAGCATAGCATTATGCTTTGGATAGCATCAATAGTCATGTGTTGTAGTTTTACTGGACAACACTTTTGTTTTGGATAAACTCTTTTTTGAAAATGTATGACTTTGGGACTTACAAATGGATAAATTCACTATATTTTGATGGTGCTATGTTGTAAAACTCAGTGATGTGGAACGTCTTTCTCATAGAGGAATGTTTCCGCTCCAGTGAACCCATATGTTTGGTCTGAACAATGGAGGTCATTGGAAGGGAAATGCACCAGCCCCTCGTGGATCTGACAGCATGCCATACAGGCTGGGGGTGTTTCCCGCAGAAGGTCTTCTCTGCTCAAGTCTAGTCTAGAGGAGCGTTATAGTAGGGCTTAGCAGTCACATCGAGGAACGCTCTGCGTTTACAGAGGCTGGATGTGGTGGACTATGGTCATGGATACAGTGAAGGAGGTCAATTCCATTCAACAGACCTTGTGGGAAGTAAGTCCAGCCTCCATCGGCCCTGCTCTGGTCATTAGGAGACCCCGTTTACGGTAGTTTAACTCATGTTTGTTGTGTGAGTAGGTGCACTGTGATTTCAGTGGAACTACTGTGGGTGTTCTGTGTTTCTAACCAGTTTTGTAGGTTAGCAAGATCGGTTGGAAAAAGGCTGTGACTCTGTTGAAACATGCTATAAACTAGAGCTTTGCTGTTTTGTTGCTGTGATTGGGCAGTGATGCGACTAATAATAAATACTAAATATAGTTGCAAGCAACCATGAAGGGGTCCTACTATATGACCGTATGACCCTATGACTGTATGACCGTATGAACGACCGTATGAACGACCGTATGACCGACAGTATGACTGTATGACCGACAGTATGACCGACAGTATGACTGTATGACAGACAGTACGAACGACAGTATGACCGTATGACACAGTATGACTGACAGTATGACCGTATGACTGACAGTATGACTGACAGTATGACCGACTGTATGTATGACCGTAGACTGCCAAGGGCAGATTGGGGTATATTTTGAGAAATATAAGTCTTTTGTACGTGGAGGTATGGTGAGCTTGGTTGGTATCGTAAAATGGCATTGGTATGTCTTAAAAATTGGTTTAATGGCAGTTAACATATCAAAACACGTGTTGTAGAGCTGTATACATATGCATGTATTTCACTTTAAAATGCATATCTCTGGCGTCTTTTGACTTATTGCTATGAATATAACACCATATAGTCCTAAAGTCACCTGGTATATGTATGCCAAGTTTGCAGCTTTTCCCACTTTCAGCACCAAAGGAGTTAATGTGTGGGGGTTTGGTCAAGTTGTGGTCACTGCACGATATCCCAATGGTCTGACCATATGGGTTGAGATGTGAAAGTTGTTCATCATGACAAATGGTGCGTGTTTAGCAAGTTTCATTCAAATTGCACCTTCCTGGTGGTAATGGTAGCCTGTTGAATTCCTGAACTTCAAGGCTTTGTTAAAGCGCCACCTATGTGTTATTCTGGCCGATCTTTTGATTCACTTACTATCTTTACAAATTCTACAAGCCTGCCAATTTTTATAACTTTTGGAGCTAAAAAAAAAACAATAATCATAATAACACCGAATACAATAGGGTTCCTACTGTAGGTCCCCTAATGAAGATTGGAGGTGATCAATAGAAAGAAATGCTGCAGTAAAGTTGGAAGGCGACATGTATACAATTACTTGATAAGAATAATGTAAATATAATCCAATTCAAGTATCCACTGGCATCAGGTAGGGGCGGCATTAGCTCAGGAGGTAGAGCGGGTTGACTGGTAACCGCAAGGTTGCTTTGATCCCCCGCTCCTCCTAGCTGAGTGTCGTGGTGTCCCTGAGCAAGACGTCTCACCCTAATTGCTCCTGACCAGCTGGCTGTCGCCCTGCGTGGTTGACTCCGCCGTCTGTGTGTGAATGTGTGCATGAATGGGTGAATGTCAGTCACCACTGTAAAGCGCTTTGGATAAAAGTGCTGTATAAATGAGGACCATTTACCATTTACAGGTAAAAAACGTTTCCTGTATTGGAAATGTTGTCTGTAAAAATAAGTATCTTATTAAGCACGAGGTCTGGGGGTGGATGATTTTTTTCTTCTTCTGTCCTGTGTTGTGATTATGTTGCTAAGCATCCACAGTGAGTCATATTCCCATGCTACGTTCCAGCTGCACAAGCTGCTCACCGACCTGCCTGATGACATGCTGGACGACAGCCATGACTCCAGCCCTGAGCCGGACTACTCTTCCTGCAGCAACAACAACATCAACAACAGAAAGGGGTATTTAACCAGTCACACTTCATATACAGAAGACTGGATGCACAGAGACTGGATTGTCACACATTTTTTCATGCCAATACATTTCTTGATCTCTTGGGTTCTCAGCCAACCGCCTGAATGGACCCAAGCTGAACTCTCCCCTCATCCCAAACAAAACTCCTACGAGGTCGGGCAGATTTGCATTGTTAAATTGAACGGTTGTTATGATGTGCTCACGCTCTATAACTGTACATCCGGTTTGTGGTTTCTGAAGAACTATGAGGAGGACTACAACGGAAGATCTCATCAGCATGAGGGATTGGAGGGCGAGGCTGTTCACATCAACGGCTACGACAGCCACGCCCAGAGACCGCCTCTGACCTCCGCCTGGAACCTGCAGCCTCAAGGTTGACCACTGCAGCCGTCCCAAGCATGTACCAATAGAGTGTGAGATGGTGCTAGAGAGACCAACGAGTTCTCCTCCACAGAAGGCTTTGGGCCTCAGACGTTCCCCCATGGAGCTGGTGACTGTTCGGACTATGACCTGGAGGAGGGAGTCAGGAACACACGGTTCTTTGAGAACCAAAACAATGCAAAGAAGTATTTCCAAGTGAGTTGGTCAACTTTGTTCTTACTGCAGGATGCCTAAACAACTTCTGTCATTCAGAGTGCTATTAAATGTTGTAAATTACTACTTTTTCATTTGTCAGTGAAAAAGTTTCAGTTTTATTTAACTGAATGAAGAGTAGTTATACTTGAAGGCCTACTGTTGATCAATATTTTGTATCTACTAAATTGTTCCATTTCTATATCAATTATGAACCATAGGTTCATAATTGAGTTTGTACTTGTTTTGTGTGAGTAAGGTCAAGGGATATTTGGACATCCTTCTGAGTGACCAAACCCTCAATCCTGACTCAAATCCTGTGTCTTATCACGACCTGTGCTTACAGAACATTGATGATCCAGGATCAGGAGAGATAAGGGTGGCTCACTACAAGGCAAACTACAACCCCCATAAACCCGCTGGTCAACCACAGAGCCACAGCATTCAGCGCCCTCTGGGAGAGGAGGCCTTGGAGCACCTGCAGAGGGAATACCTGGACACCACACAGAGTGAGTCCCACAGGGACCGCACGCCGTCTGAAACGGGTCACAACTGTTTTTGCTACTAGTATGACCATCCTTTAGTCACAGTGAACTTGAAAAAATAACTAAGTATTAAAGTGTGATAAAGTATGTATGGTTTATGTATGTTGGACTTACTTCACTGGGCATTTTCAAGTATGTGAATTAAGTTGGATTGTCTTGCTCCTTACTCCAATATTACCAACTTATAATATTGCCCCAAAAAAGGCTTTTGTCCTATTTTATTGGATGTCAATCAATTCAGCAAGGCGTATACACCGCAGAAGGAGACAAGTTAAACAAAATCCATGGCTGATTTAGATCCTGACATCGACAATGTCAACTATAAACCTAGGGTCTTAACAAACAGGACAAATCTTTAACCCTCTCTCAGACACGGACATCAAAATCAACCACTGGCATGAAGAGGCTCCACACATCCACACACAACATGGCATGGATTTATGTGTGGATGTATATCAAATATTTTAGAGTCTGAGAAGCTTAACCTTCTCTCAGACCGGGATATTAAAATGGGTCCTAGAAGCGCTAGCAATAGCTGGCAAGACACATCCACAAATTGGGCATTCTAAGTAAGTGTTTGAGAGGCTCAGCCCTCTCTTGGACATGCCTCGAGAAGGGAGTTCACACTTTTTAAAATAGTGTAGTGAAGGGCAGTTCACGGATGTGGGGGATTATGTGGTGGATGTGCATTATTTTAAACTATGTTCTAGAGTGCTTATTTTTTGAGGTTGCTTCCCTGTTATATAACTAAAAGTAGGCTACTCTTTCGGGAAAAATTGGTGCAACAATTCTCACTGCTTCATGTGGCTTCACTGCTCTCCTCCATGACACAGGGTGTGGCAAGTTAACCGGTTTACTGCAGAGTTGGCATAATTCTAAGTGTCAGAGCAGGTATTCAGTGCTGGTCTGTCAAAGCTGTGCAAAGAGTGTGTGTGGTGACGGCTGGTTTAACCTGTGGTGTATCGATTGTGTCGATGCACCACAGGTGGGCAGCCTCATTTAACAACAGTCTAATCGTAACGCTTCCGTCTCAGACACCGCTGAGGGCCAGCAGCTGGCTCAGCTGCAGATTCTCCACAAGGCCCAGCAGAGACAGGTGGAAGACCTGGAGCGCAAGCTGGAGGACTCAAGGCGTAACATGCGTTACCTTGAGCATCAGTTTGCCATCGTTAAAGGTGATTTGTGCCATTCAGCGACATCATCAGTGTTATTTACAAACCATGCACCTTTCCCTTGATTTGAAAACAAAATGGTAATAACTCATTTTGTCTTATGTAATAATAAAACACAGATGAAAAAGATGGCCTGGCGGTGAGTCTGAAGGAGTCCAGCCAGCTGGTCGAAGAGGCCTTAGAGAGGGAGGTGCAAATGCAGAACAGGGTCAAGTCCTTGGACCTGCAGGTCCAGTCGCTGACAGAGCGAGACCATGAGGTGAGTCTGTAGTGCAGCACTGCGGTTGACAGGATTCAATCTTCAGCAGACTGCATTTGTAGTGCGCTTTTTAGACTCGTGGCCACTCACACTTTACACTCGCATTCACCCATTGACACACACGTTCATAAACCGATGGTCGGTCAGGCAAGGCGACAGCCAGGTCGTCAGGAGTGTGGGTTAGGTACCTTGCTCAGGGACACCGGGATCAAACCAGCCACCTTCCAATTTGCAAGACAACCTGACAACACTTTAGCTTCCCATGATAATAACCATAATACCTAACATAATACATTCATGCACTGGTTTCCCCTGCAGAACCTGAGGAAGCAGAGGATAGCGGAGGCTGCGGTGGACAGCCTGAAACAGCAGATGGCAGAGCTGTGTCGCTCGGAGACGCTGTCCACAGCGCGGCAGCAGCACGACCGGGACCTGGCGGTCAGGAAGGAGCAGCACGACGCCGCGCTGCTGGGACTGCAGCAGCAGCTGGACGCCGGCGCCCAGGCCCTGACAGAGCAGGTCAGCGCTCCGCTGGGGGGGGGCTTGTTTACACTCTGGGACGCACACCGTCAGGGTTCACCGGCGTTTGACGTCTGAAGGTCCCGTAGGCGGTGTTACCCAGGATTTTACACGTAGGTGCACACTCTATCCAGTAGCGATGTCAGCATCACAAGCTGCTGTCACACATCAGTTGTAATTGTCACCAAACGGACATTAAAAGAACATAAATAATTACACGTTTGTTGTTCTGGTTAGCTGTTGGTTTATTGATTCCTATGGAGTCGATAAACAGCCGCAGAGATTAGCATAATGCAACATGAAGAGGCCATCAGAGCTGCTGGTGGGGGGCCTTGTTTAACGGAGGTGCGTGCGGTGCAGGCGGAGGTTGGCCAGAGGTTGCGGGAGCAGATAAGGCAGCTGGAGCACCAGAGGGAGGCGGAGCAGCTGGAGCGGGCCAGGGTGGTCAACGCCCTCTCCCAGCGTCTGGAGGAGACCCAGCAGCAGTGTGCCAAGCTGCTCCAAACAGGTGCCCGGCATGCCTCTCCCTACACGCTCAGCCACTCTATAGCGCTTGGCGTCCATCCCAAATACGAAGTGTTTAACATTCTGCTCTGTTCTGAAGAATGTTTCCATTCTTCTCCTACATGAAGGGTCGGTGCAGGAGATGAGCCAAATGCAGATCAAGCTGCAGCAAGCTCAGTCGGCGAAGACTCTGAGTGAAAACATGAACCAAGGGTTGCAGGTTTGTTGTATTCACGTGAAGTCTTCATATATGTTTTGCTATTGAGTCCTTAAGTCACACTGAACACATACAGGTCATTAAGGTGCAGGCAGGGGTTTGCTTGCCCAAGGACATCTCCAGGTAGAATGCTGCCCTGGGGAATCTAAACCAATGGGCTGGGTGTCCAGACCACTGTAACCACAACAAGACTACCACGAGTCCTGCACCCTTGCTATTGGCCAGTTCACAAACTCCCGGTACCATCCCTCCCTGTAATGTGTTATGTAGGAGGACCTGAAGGACCTGAAGGAGCAGATCACGCTGTATGAGTCTGCTGTGAAGCACGGCGTCATAGCTCTGGACCCCATACTGGACGACTGGGAGAGTCCCCCCTCCGAGTCCTACGTCGAGCTGGGCATCAAGAGTGCCAACAGGAAGAAGGTCCGACTGCACAGGTACTTATCCAGGGAGCCCAGAGCCCCCGGCCTCCGGACAGCTCACTGAGAACACACTGCACCTCACGCTCACTGTGATGCATGGCAGGGTCACATCTCAGGTTAAATATACAACGACTGCTTGGCCTGTAGACCTTTTCACTCCAAAATGTTGAATCAGAATTGACTTTATTACATCATATTGTACAAATACACAAGAGTACACATTTTGTACACAAGAGGAAAATTCTTAGGCTTGGTTCCTCAACAGCCACATAGCAGCAACAATGCAAGTTAAAATAAATAAGTGAGACACAACCGATAAAAAAAGATGTATTAATAAGTAAAAAGAATGATCAGAATTGGTACCAGCCACGGTTGATTCTATCGCTGTTAGCTTGAATGTGTCTGGGCGGTCTTTAACCTGGTTGTGTTTGATCTGGCTCTCTACAGCACGGTGCTGGGGGAGCTGGCCCAGCCCTCCATGCCCCCGGAGGAGCAGGTGAAGCAGCTACGGGCTGAGCTGCAGCGCTGTCTGGGCAGCCTGAAGGCCAAGAGGCAGAGGATGGGCCAGCTGCAGCAGGAGCTGCAGGTCTCTCAGAGCAGCCTCAGCCTGATGAACACACAGCTGCACCCCGCTCAGCCTCCTGCACCGGTGAGCTCAGGTCGATGGAGGACTGTAGCACATTGACCCCTGCTCAGCACATGACATATGACTCATCATTTGCAGCTGCAATCACTAGTTGCACATTTCTGCATGACTTGCTTTATTTGCAATTATTACTGTATATCGCCAAAAACCTGATCTGATATAGCATTCAGGCTTTACTCAAAGCTATACTTAAATATGATTATACTATATATACTATAATATGATCGTCAACATGGTAATCTATGGCATTTCATCACTGTTAGACCATTCCAAAACCAAAATAAGACCGTTCATTTAGAGAACACATGCTGCCCAAAACACTTTGCACTCAGAATGCAGGTGGTGTTCTGTTGTGACATTGAAGGGCGTCTTCAGAGGCTCCTCAGCGTCGCAGCACAGAGACAGTGCAGGCGTGGTGTGTGTTGACCTGTAGAGCTCTGTCTGGGCACTGGGACAGTGGGACAGTGGGACAGCCATAACACCCCACTAGCACCCCCAAGAAATGTTGGTGTTTTTTTAAAAGGATAAGGATACTATCATTTATAATTCAAAATATACATTTATAAATCAATAAGTACTTTTTAGACGTGACATGCCGAGACGGGTGATATAAGCCCTATCCTAATGGATCACTTCTGACTGAAGGCTGGCATGTGAATCTGACCGCCTATATCCCAATGAGTGCCTTGTGTTTAACACAGAAAGGCATTGTAGTGGCTGTGGAGCAGCCCCTGGTACTGCTTATGGACAGCCTCACTGAGGAGTCAAGCAGCCCACAGCACCGGCCAGAGAAGGTCTGGCGCCGCCCTGGTGGAGGGTGGAGCTCCTCATGAGCAGCGCTTTATGGTGACGTCGGAGTCCGAGTGATGGTCAGGCTTCACGGACACGTGACGTCGTTGTGTGGTTACATACTGATGTGCCACATTCAATTTAATATACAACATTACGTCATACATTCTCACCAGCATTACTCCAATTTTGTGTTAATGTTTTTGTCCATTCCCTTGAGATTTGTTGTTGTCATTCTATCCTTGCTGCTGTGTACAGTATAAGATCTGTTTTAGTTTAGTAAATTGTAATTAGTAATGCAGGTTTTTCGTGTGTGTGTGTGCGTGTGCGTGCGTGTGTGTGTGTGTGTGTGTGTGTCACCAACAGGTGAGGGCCAGTCCTATAGACGTGGTGGGTACTCAGCAAGAAATCCACCAGCTGAATGAGCAGGTGGAGGTTGGTGACCAGAGCCCTACCTCGACCCTCCTTCAGAGCCAACACACCTCCTTCATACCATGTTTACCACCTTTCAATGTGTGTATGCATATATTATATATGTGTTTATGTTTTGTTTGACTTGCAGAGCCTGGAGAGGAAGAACCAGCACCTGCGTCAGAGCGAGGAGAAGGTGAGAGCCGCCAACACAGAGCTGTGCTCCAAGATGAGGGAGATGATCCAGGAGCTGGACCAGGAGAAGCAGGAGGCTGCTCAGAGGTAGCTGCCTGGGGAGGACAGAGAGGGTTCAGTATGTTAGCACTGTTTAGGAATGTAACGCAATGAACTCAACCATTTTTGAAAAAATCTAAATTCAGCGTGTTGGCAATTGTGTGGGTTCCTCTACCTTCATGAAGCTCTAGCTAGCGTAGATAACCAGGCCCTGGCTGTCTGCAGGTACGAGCGGGTCCAGCAGCAGTTCAGAGACGACGTGGTGCAGCGGGTCCGCTCAGACCTCTCTGAGGAGCACCACTCTCACATGGATCAACTGGTCTCTGAGCACCAGCAGCAGGTCCATCAGCTCCAGTAGGTCCCCCACCCTCCCCATCTCTCTGTCCTCCCAGTGCACCTCCTCACCCTTTCTTTGACTCCTATGACAGTTTAAAGCAAGGGTTCCCAACCTTTTTAGTTCCAAGGCCGTCATATTCATGAAAACATTTGGAGAACCGGTAGTTAATTTTAATGCATGATTCATTGCAATGCATCGACCCTAATGGGTCTTCATCAGGCCTGAAGAAGACCCATTAGGGTCAAAACATTGCTGTGCATTTTTCATTAAATGAATATGGCCGCTTTAGCAGTGCTGCAGACATTACATTTCTTTCAATCTATATACAATGTCACTTTATTTGTCCTGCCCCTGGCCAGAAGGTGGGATGTGCACACAGCTACTTTTTTGTACTTTGTGTTGGAGGAAATAACATGACTCATATAAAGCCTAAATTATAAAATGATTTTATTGAAATATTTCAAGGCCGGGTTCTAACGGGTCCACGGACCGGGGACCGGGGACCGGGGGTTGGGAGTCGCTGGTTTAAGGGACTCACTGTTTGTTCTCCACAGAACGCTCCTGGCTGAGGCCAGCGATAAGCTGTCCGGGGTGCAGGAGTGCTACATCTCGGTCTGTAAAGAGAAGGACTCGCTGGAGGAGAGGCTGAGCAGCAGCACAGAGGAGGCTCTCACAAGGGAGCAGGAGGTAAGGCTGCACCTCCACTGAGAGGGGGGGAGTAGAGTTACCTTAACGCCATGCCTCAGCCAAGGCAGTGGCCTGAAAGGTTAATGAATGAGGTTAAGGGTCATTCCTCATGCACACTTTGACAGTTATGTCGTTAAAGATGTCTGAACAGGTCTGAGGTCAGTTGAAAAACTACGCAAGGGTTCCATGCTATTTGTTATAATAAATTAAACGTGTGACATTGAGATGAATCCATTTAATCATGAATAGTGATTCAACTACAAATGTGTATGATTGGATTTACCTTAGTTTGTCTTTGGGCTGTACCCATAAAGTAGACAGCTGGTTTAGAGAGCCAAGTCAACGAATGATTTATACTAAACCCATAGAACACGATGTAGAGGCTTAAGATACAAGATTACCATTACACGTGAATCATGGAAAAGAGAGAAGAATGATTACAGGAGAACTTGTGATTGACGGTAGACGTGAGCCTATTGCATGTTGGATCTAACCAGAGACCAACATATTAACCAACAAAACAACTGGACAGGCAAGTTCTGCAACGGCGAAAACAACCTCTTGAGTATTGTTGTGAGAAGATCCAGTCGATCTGGTCCTGTTCACTTAACTCAGTTTTGTTTTGTTAGCCGTGCATGCTTGGCCTTGATTTCATGAAACTCAAGGACATCCAATAACAACCGGTGAAGAACTGTTGAAGATGTAAAGATATTAGACAATCACGCTCCATTATAAAGCAGTCTTAAACCGGTTACTGACAAGACACTCTGCGGTGGGTCTGATGCTGTTAAATGAGGACTGAAAAGCCAGAACAATGGTGTTAACCAGGTGGACCCGCCCGGGTCCCAGCCCTGAGACCTCTGGACCCGGGTCCCAGCCCTGAGACCTCTGGACCCGGGTCCCAGCCCTGAGACCTCTGGACCCGGGTTGGATTGCTGAGGGGTCCTTACTTCATCTTGGAGCTGAATATTCCTTTATGATGCGTCCATCATTTACCATAGATGCTTGTGCAACGTTATGATTGGACTAAGCCTATGGATCTGTCGCATCTGTCAATTCTACCTGCTACCGTTACCCACTTATGTCAGTTAATATTGGAAGAGAATGACCAACAGTGTGGTACAGGCCTTCATGTTAACGGGCTGGTTTATTTTGTGTATCTTTTAAAGATGAAAGAGGAGAGCAGCGCGGCTCTGGGGGACCTGAGGAGACAGCTGGAGGCCGGGCACCAGGCCTCCGTCACGCAGCTCAAAGCTCACTGGCTGTCGGAGCGGGAGGCGGAGCTCCAGCAGCAGGTCACCTCCCTGGTGGCCTCAGCCAAGGCTGCCTGGGAGGAGCAGCAGCAGCAGCAGGTAACCATCCCACAATGTGTCCCCGCTCTGCCCACGCCGCCCCCATGTGGACGTTAAGGACCTGAAGGCATTGTGTGGCTGCTGCTTGTGCAGAGGGAGGAGACCCAGGCCCCGGGCCCCCAGGAGGAGGCCGCAGGCCGGGAGACGGCTGAGGGGTGGTCCCAGACAGAGGAGGCTCCGGCCGCCCCGCCCGGCCTCACGCTCACCCCCAAGGAGCTGGACTCCAGGCTCGGGGCCCAGAGACGGTCCCTGCAGGCGGAGGCGGACGCGGCCCGAGAGCGGGCTGTGAAGGAGGCCCGCAGGAAGCTCCAGACAGAGCTCCAGCAGAGGCACCTGGAGGACCTCGCCACACAGGTGACGGGAGACGCCCCGAGTCTCACACAGGCTGGCCGACAACACGGGCCTTTTGCCTACCCCCGCTGAGACATGTGCTCTGTTGTCCCGGTGATGCAGGTGGAAGGAGCGGTGAGCCGGGCGTACGGGCGCTGGCTGGAGGACCTGACCTTGCTGCCCGAGTACAAAGCCAACCTCCAGGGGGCGAAGGATCAGTGGGAAGAGCTCCTCAAGCAGAAGGCACGAAGCCCTCACGCATTCACGAGGAGGTGCACTGGATTGTGTTGCGTGTTTATTGACGGTTGTTTCCCCGCCGCAGACGGCCCAGATAGAGCTGATCCAGGGACAGCTGGAGCAGCTGAAGGGGGAGCAGGCCACCCTGCTGAGGGCAGAGCTGGCCGCCGCCCGGGCCACCTGGACCAGGGACAAGGAGCAGGAGATCGCCTCCCTGCTGGCCCCCTGGAGGGAGCAGGAGCAGAGGCGGCTGGGCCAGGCCCTGCAGCGGGCCGCCGAGGGCTGGGAGCTCCAGAAGAAGGAGCTGCTGGAGCGCTGCGAGGCTGGGCTGCAGCAGGCACTGAGGGAGAGGGAGGAGCGCTGGAGAGGCCAGCTGGCGGAGGAGCAGCAGGCCCAGAGGAGGCAGGCGAGGGAGGGGTTCCTGGCGGAGCTGGAAGCCTGCCTGGAGGAGCTCCGTAAACAGCCCCACAGGGGCACAGCGAAGCACTGGGCTGACGAGACCGGGGACGGCGGGAGCAGCGCTCCACAGAACACCGTGGCTCACACCGTGGCGTCGTCCTACAGAGATCTCCTGGCTAAAGCGGTGGGCCAGGCCAAGAAGGAGTGGACAAAGGTGAGTATCTCGGTTCAGTAGCAGGATGCATGGCTGAGCTTGACCTCTGTTAATAATTGTAGCAGGAGGGTGTCTGTCGCCTGCATACCAAAGGTCAGGGTGTTACGACACCAGGACATCCCTATATGAAAGGTTCATGTTTAAAATATGATGGATAAGGTGGCCTGTACTGGTGTCAATGTCTATGTTTGTGTTTGAACAGATCAGTGAAGAGAAGCTGAGCTGCGCTCTGAGAGACACACAGGAGCAGCACCAGAGAGAAATCAGTCAACTCCAGAGTATGCACTGCTGTGTGTGTGTGTGTGTGTGTGTGTGTGTGTGTGTGTGTGTGTGTGTGTGTGTGTGTGTGTGTGTGTGTGTG
>JAOPUD010000162.1:19829050-19845330 GCA_027122715.1 Trisopterus minutus
CACACACACACACACACACACACACACACACACACACACACACACACACACACACACACACACACACACACACGTAGCTTCACTGAGCGGTCCTGACTCCTGGGCGCTCTGCAGGGGACATGGTGGGCTACCTGCAGGAGAGCAAGGAGCGGGCGGCGGAGCTGATCCGGGCGGAGGTCCGGCGGGAGCGGCAGGACACGGCCCGCAGGATGAGGCGCTACTACATCAGCTGCCTGCAGGAGCTGCTGCAGCCCGGGGAGCAGACCTCAGGGTGTGTGTGTGTGTGTGTGTGTGTGTGTGTGTGTGTGTGTGTGTGTTCCAGTGGTTGTCTTGTTCCTTTAAAGGTCCCGTGACATGTGACCATGCCTCTGCAGCTTATGACATCACAGGTGGGCGTGTCCACCTAGATGTGTGACGGATAGATGAGCGTTGAATGAACGTCTGCTACAGTCCGCTGGGTGGGCTGGTACACTGATCGCCCACATTTTAAGGGGCAGTTTTCCAAAACGACTTGTAACGGCTAATCACACCACACCTGGTGGCAGGTCATGTGACCTTTAAGGCCACCGTATTCACTCTGTTTCTCCTGGTACGAGGCACTTGGTGAACACATGGCAACATTTCTGCTCCTCTACTGATTCCTCAGTGTGTGTATATTATTTATGATATAGTGCATATATTCCTGAATGTGTGGCCTGGAAGACTGTAGCTCTGTACCATCCTGTGACTATCATATTTGTTGTATGGTGTTATTTGGCATATTTGTCAGTGTAAACCACAGGACAACAGGTTGGATTTTCTAGATTTTCTATCTAGATGTTTGGAAAATAAGGTGAGAGTTAGCAGTTTGCGTTTTGCACTTGGAATGGAGTTCCAGGTATTGGCACTTCTCCTCAGATAACAGGCTCCTGTATGGAGGTGGAGCTAAACCATGAAGGATTTTATAGACTAAAATAGTCTCATCTAAAAGAAAATCTTTGTATCATCCCTATCTACAACTTTTATAGCTTGTTTATCTGTTGACTCTAGGGACTTAAGTCGTCTTACAAGCTGAGGCCCAACTTGTTATGCAATAGGTCAGGTGACACATGATCATTGCATCAAAGTATAGCCTAGCTGCTTCAAAAGTAAGATTGTTAGTTTTGTTGACAGTTTCTACATCTATTAGAAAGATGGCAAAACATGAGATAATACATCACTGAAGAAACTCTATCTCCCTTCCCCTCTGGAGCTCTGACTCTTACTCTGACTCTTACTGACTCTTACTCATCTGAGGGCTCATGGATCCTGAAGGTCCGCCGGCCCTGGAGCCGAGCAGTGCACTGACCTCCAGGTGTGTGGTGATATTTCCTCCCCCAGGGCTGAGAAGAAGATAATGAGTGCTGCAGGGAAGCTGCTGGCCATGGCCAGGGTGCAAGAGACCCCTGTGAAGAAGAAAGCTCCCCTCAAGGACCACGCCTTACCCAGTGAGTGCAGAACCCATCCACCCTGTGACCCACAGCTAGACTAACTGATCTGCAGCCAGCACAGCCAGGATCTGAGCCCATCCACAGGTCTCCAACACGCAGTCTTCGCGTCATTCGTTGATATAGACTTCTGGATTGACTCTGGTGAGTAAAATCAGTTCATGTGGTTTAGTGACTCTGACGTTTGTGTTTCTCCTATGACAGCCGGCGGCTCCAGTGGACCGCCTCCCTCCAGGAGACCAGGATGTTCCACGTGGAGCTCCTCCTCCGGGCTGCCGCTCACTGGGCTGGGTCTAGAGGAGGGGGCCAACGAGGGAGACCCTCCCCCCCAGGCCAACACCCAAGCCCGGGTCCCGGCCAGGAACAAGAAGCCCGGGAAGGCCCCGGAGCAGAGCTGCCCGGCCCCGGGGAGGGGGAGGGACTCAGGACCCCATGCCTCGCGGCCCCACTACACCACGGAGGCATACCCGGGCTCCGCCCACACCAGTCCCGTCTCCCTGCCGGGCTTCCTCCCGCCGTCGCTGAGCAACAAGCTCCGGGACCTGTACCTCCAGGGAGCCGGCTCACCGCCTGGGACCGGCGGCCCCGCGGGCCCCGAGTTCAGGGGCCAGCGCTCGGTCGTCAGGGAGACCCCCGTCCGAGACGAGGGGGAGAGTGACTGGAGCGCGGCCGGCAGCTCAGAGGGGGGGTCCTTGGGGGTGGTGGGGGGGCAGCCGGCCCGGGACGGACGCCAGGGGGAGGAGTTTGGGAGGCTGAGCCCGGATGTGTCGGACTTGACTGTGTACAACGAGTTGGCCAAGAGGCCCCTGAGTGTGCCGTCGGCCAAGAGGACGTGCAGAGAGCCCACGCCGGGGTCGGAGGTGCCCGGGGGCGGGCAGCCTGGCAAGGCGGTGTTCTCTGCCCTGAGGCAGTGCCAGCAGGACAGTGGCTTCCACAGCCCCTTCTCACAGCACCAGTGATGGCATGCTGCTGCACAAGACTCCTCCACCGTACGGGTCCTGTTGTGACGTAACGCAGGGACACAGTTTGCATCCAGAAAGATGGCTTTCTGGGGGTTGTAGAGTGAGCGCTGTGTTGCCTGACTGTGAGGGACAGTTAAAGAGTGTGGACACTGTAGACTACTAGTAACACGTCGTATGAGTCGCTGTTAAAACTGATTTGGGTATGAAGTCGAAAACCTCCATTGACGACCACAGCATGCCATGCAAATGAAATTCATAAAACAGCTACTCAACTTTACTTGACTTTCAAAAATATTGAATAAGGATCTAAATCCTCATGGTTTAATGTTTTAAAGCTGAAATTACATCTAGTATCTAAATAGAAATCAATATTTTTTGCATTAAGAGCATTCCTTCAGTGATGAAGAAATGCCTTGTTGGATCTCTTGGCCAGACCTGAACATCACTCTGTACTTGAATGTTGCTGGAGCCTCTTGGTGAATCAGGCAGTGTAAATCAGGCTGTGTAAGTCTGGACAGTTATTGGTTAAACCCTCACCACTCAGTGAGCCTTCTCCTGCTTTGTGGTGGAGTCCACTACTGACTGCTGGTTAGACTGGTGCTGCTGCCCTGGTACAGTCTCAGCCTGTGCACCAGGCTCATGGGTCCCCATGGGTCCCTGATCTGAACTGGCAGGTGACTTTGAGCTGGTAGTGGTGAGCCTAGCTGGAGTACTTGTTTTATCTTATCAAATACGCCTTCCTTGTTGCTTTAAGTACTTTTTGCTTTAAGTCCCTTTGTGCTCGTGTGCCTCAGTTCTTCATTGATGTTGTTTTTTTAAGTTTTGTGTTTATATTTGAATGTTTTAATTTAAACGTTATATTTTATATTAAGTTGAGATATGCTGTGCATATATTAAATAAAAATATATATTTTTTATCAAATCAATGGCTCTCAAAAGTTCCTTAAAATTGGCTTGTTCAGTTGCTCACATCTAGTCAAAAACTAAACAGTAACACAACTAGTAATATTGTACTACTACTTATATACTGTATATTATACAGTATATAAGTAGTAATATAGGTGTAGATACAGTATATAAGTAGTAATGAAGGTGTAGATACAGTATATAAGTAGTAATGAAGGTGTAGATACAGTATATTAGGAATAAAGGTGTAGATACAGTATATTTGTAGTAATAAAGGTGTAGATACAGTCTATAAGCAGTAATGAAGGTGTAGATATAGTATACATGTAGTAATAAAGGTGTAAATACGGTATATAAGTAATGAAGGTGTAGGGGGGGGGGTCAGTCACAGAGTGTGGCACAAACTGATAGTACAGAGTTCAGAGTGACATCCGAATGTGAGAGGAGCGTTTAAGGTTCTCACCATAAAGTGAGGTGTTCCTTTGTGAAGCCTTCCTCAGACACATCGTTACTAAGCTTCACAAGCCCACGTGAGACTCGAAGGCCCAGGAGGACGGCTCTTCAGCATACCTGAGAGTATCAGCATGCATCAAGGAAGCTCCAAACACAGAGTAGATTAAAAACCAATCAATGGTCCAATCTAGATTATCTATCGTCCCTTGTCTTCTGATGACCAATGCTTAGCCTCTCCTGACTCACGGGGAAGGCTCATGCTCTGTTCCACCTGGAGATGGTCCATGTCTTATGCTACAGCCTATAAGTAAGTAGGCCTACAGCAAGTCCTGACTAGCAGCTCTGTGCTGTGGGGAGAAATCCTGGCAATTCCTTTACAGTTTGGAACACAAAGAGCGTGAAGCCCGACCCTGATGAGAGGGGAACTGGTCCCAGCAGAGGTCCTAGAACACGGGACTGGTCCCAGCAGAGGTCCTAGAGTTTGGGCCATCAAGCGTGCAGTGCTACTGGAAATGAATCAAATGGGTCACAGACAGAGTCTTGGCAGAATGCAGACTAAGGCTAAATAATCAGAATAAAAGGGAACTAAGGCGGATTTTATGTTAGAAAGGGCCATGTCATCTTTTTTTTTGATATCCTGAAGAAAGTTAATACTTTACACCGCATACTTAAATTAATTAATTAATATAATAATCCAAATGTACAGTTGCACCTGTAAGACTACTCACTCTCTACTGTAAGGCCATGAAGCCACACTTGCCTCACAAAGAATGAGAAGCTGGTTTTACTGGCTTACATGATCTGCACCCCACACATGTTTACTATCAGGACAGCATACCCCCAAGGAGCGTCCATGAAACTGAGAGGGAGTCCAGCGACTCATGGCTCAGCAATCAATGTCCACAAACCACTGGAGTAGGGGTGGACCATGGAACCCGCCCCCTACCCTATAGTAACCCGGGGTAAACAGCGTTACTACAGGGCTTTAAGTAGGCTCAACCATAGGCGCATGAAATAAGATTTAATCCCGTCCGTGGTTGTGCCACATGTTGGATATTTTGAAGTGTGATTTGATATTTATCTCTGCTAGAACAATATTCCAGTGTAATAAACAGTAAGCTGAAGAAACGGCAGTCAATTCATGCACATTCTTCTGCAGTAGGAGGAGGAGGAGGGGGAGGAGGAGTCCTCCACTCGGGTGAACTTTGTAACGAATTTCTCAGCAAACGCTTTCATCACTTTAACCCACCCATCAATGGCTCCGTAACCCGGCGCACAAGATGTACATTTGGTGCAGCCTCTTGGCTGGCTTGGCTCTCTTGCCAATCCTTCTAAAATCCTTGTTTCCATACCTGAGCGACGACTGTTGTTACATGTGGAGAAGTTTAAAACTGGGCGCACGGCTCACTCTCTACAAGAGACTCAAACCCTTCTACAGCATTCTGGACCGCTTCTTGGAAACAGCGAAGAAGCATCCTACCAAGACCTTCCTGCACTTTGAAGGCAATGCGTACTCCTACTCGGAGGTGGACCGACGCAGTAACCAGGTGGCCCGTGCCCTGCAGAACCACGCGGGCCTGCAGGCGGGCGCCGCGGTGGCGCTGCTCCTGGGGAACGAGCCCGGGTTCGTGGTGACCTGGCTGGGCCTGGCCAAGCTGGGCTGCTCGGCCGCGCTGCTCAACACCAACATCAGGGCCAAGGCTCTGCTGCACTGCTTCTCGTGCTGCGGGGCCAAGGTGCTCATCGCCTCGGCAGGTAGGCTGCTGACCCCCACACATCACAGGCCCACTCCCTTGTTTATTTTTTAATCTGTTTGTTTTGTTAATGTTTTTTGTTGTTGTTGTTATTGCATGTTTTTTTTATGTAGATAAACTATTTTCATAATACTTAATCATCTGTATGAAAAGGAAAGGGAAAGTATAAACCTAGGTCGTTTTTTGTGGAACAACATCGTTGGCTGCTTGTTGTGCAGCGTGTCCGCAGTGAAGGAAGCTTTTCAAGGGATTACAGCCTATAGGCCCTGTAGGCTGTCTATAGCCCTGTACTACAGCCTATAGGCCCTGTAGGCTGTCTATAGCCCTGTACTACAGCCTATAGGCCCTCTAGGCTGTCTAATAGCCCTGTACTACAGCCTATGGGGCACCGTGCTCTTCATAGGGATTACAGCCTATAGGGCCCCGTGCTCTTCCATAGGGATAACAGCCAACAGGGCATCATGCTCCGTGCTCTTCCATAGAGATTACAGCCTATAGGGTGACGTGCTCCTCCATAGGGATTACAGCCTATAAGGCGACGTGCTCTTCCATAGGGATTTTAGGGACCTATAGGGCACCGTAATACCGACGCGCCGAGCACGGGATTGCGCAATAGAGGCCGTTAAATCTGAAAGAAGCGCACGCACTTTTTTAAAGGTATTTTTCCGTGTTTTTATTTTTACTTATCTTTATTTACTTTATCTTGTATTGTTGCTGTTATGTGGCTGTTGAGGAACCAAGCCTAAAGATGGTTCTCTTAATAATAGTAATCTACTACTGTACAACATGATGTTATTCTGATGCTCAGAGGTGAAGGACGCGGTAGAGGAAGTGCTGCCGGCGCTCATGGAGAAGGGCATCAGCGTGTACCTGCTGGCAGACACCTGCAGCACGGAGGGCATCATGCCCCTGGCCCAGGAGATCTCCCAGGCCTCGGAGCAGCCACTGTCCCGGGACCTCCGGGCCAGCGTCACCATCAAGAGCACCGCCCTCTACATCTACACCTCAGGCACTACAGGTAGGGTCTGCACCACCTATAGCAACTACCACAGGTAGGGTCTGCACCACCTATAGCAACTACCACAGGTAGGGTCTACACCACCTACCATTGGTAGGGTCTGCACCACCTATAGAAACGACCACAGGTAGGGTCTGCACCACCTACCACAGGTAGGGTCTGCACCACCTACCACAGGTAGGGTCTGCACCACCTACCACAGGTAGGGTCTACACCACCTACCACAGGTGGAGTCTACACCTCAGATATGAAGTATGTATTACATATATTAGTACATTATTTATTTAGCCCCTAAAAAAATCTAAGAAAATCACATTAAATGACATCCAGGTCTTCAGTCACCGTCTACACCGAGTCTCTTGGTCTGCCAGCTGCAGTCAGCAGCTTAGTTAATCAACAGAGAGGAACCGTTAGCACACCTCCTCATTCTGGGGCACCGCAGGGATCTTAAGTGTGTCATTTATTCCTGAGAAGGTGGTGGCAATCTTTTTTATCTTCCTGTAATCTAAGATCTTAGATGAGGAAGGACTCTCTGCAAGACAGAACGCAGCTCCCTCTGGTGTGTGGTGTACCAGGGCCTGCAGGACGGGCCCCACAGTGACCCTGTTAATGTGTCCCTGGGGAACAGGTCTACCTAAGGCAGCCATTGTGACCCAGGAGAGGGTCTGGGCCGCGTCCTTCATCATGGCGGTGTCTGGCATCACCTCTGATGACGTCATGTACATCAACCTCCCGCTCTACCACAGTGCTGGCTTCCTCATCGGGATGTGTGGCTCCATTGAGAGGGGTAACATATATATTAGAAATATATTCATAATAATAGGTGGATGATTAGTACTACTAGCACTACTACTACTACTACTATTACCACAACTATTACCTCTTCTACTTCTATTATTATTACTACCACCACTAATATTACTTCTTCTACCATCTCTACAGTACTAGTACTACTACTACTACTACTACTACTGTTACTACTTCTACTACTACTGCTACTACTACTACCACTGATATTACTACTATTACTACCTCTATTACTACTACCACTATACTACTACTGTTACTACTACCACTCCTAGGCAACAACCATCCCCCCTCTAATAGTAGTCATTCATAAATCTGTAACACAATACAAACACTGTGGAAGCCTGAACACATTAAGTGTGAAACGATGCGGCAGATCTCCCCATCTATATTTGTGTGTGTGAACATCAGGTGAATGCGCTCCCTGTGACCCAGGTATAATAACCCAGATCTGTGCCTGCAGGTATGACCTTTGTTCTGAGGAAAAAGTTCTCCGCCTCTCAGTTCTGGGAGGACTGCAGGAAGCACGACGTGACAGTGATGCAGTACATCGGGGAAACAATGCGGTACCTCTGCAACACGCCCAGGGTGAGCAGCAGAAGGCCCAGCAGCAGCAGAGCACAGGGGGACCGCAGAGCAGCCGGGGAAGGTTCAGAGGGGCCCTCGTTCAGAGGGGCCCTCGTTCAGAGGAGTGTTCAGAGGAGCCCTTGTTAAGACAACCCTTGTTCAGAGGAGCCCTCGTTAAGAGGAGCCCTCGTTAAGACAAGCCCTCGTTAAGACAAGCCCTCTTTAAGAGGAGCCCTTGTTAAGACAAGCCCTCGTTAAGACGAGCCCTCGTTAAGAAGAGCCCTCATTAAGACAAGCCCTTGTTCAGCGAGCCCTCATTAAGACAAGCTCTCTTTCAGAGCCCTCGTTAAGACAAGCTCTCGTTTAGAGCCCTCGTTCAGAGGAGCCTTCATTCAGCCTACATTCTGGTTAAGACGAGCTTTTGTTTAGAGCCCTCGTTCAGAGCCCTCATTCAGAGGAGCCCTCGATAAGAGGGTGGGACCTGCTTCCCACCCTGGATCATGAAACACAATCCACTGTACAAGATGTGGTGCAATGTGTTCCAAGATGTGTTTTGATTGTGTTCTGTTGTTTCGTCTTTTTCAGCAAGGGAATGAAAAAGACCACAGAGTCAAGTTCGCCATCGGGAACGGCATCCGCACCGATGTCTGGACCGAGTTCCTGAAGCGCTTCGGAGATATCAAAGTCAGGGAACTGTACGGAGCCACGGAGGGCAACATTGGCTTCATCAACTACACCTCCAAGATCGGGGTGGTGGGCCGGGTGAACTTCCTCCACCGGGTAGGTGGAGCAGCCTGAGTTCCTCTCCATCATGATAAAGTACAGAGGCTCCCCATCCCAATGATGCCCCCACAACGTCCCTGACTTTGGCTTTAACTCCACAATGACGTTCCTATTCCCCAGAGATTCTTCCCCTACCTTTTAATCAAGTTTGACATCGAGAAAGAGGAGCCGGTGAGAAACGCAGAGGGTCTGTGCATCCCGGCGGTCAAGGGTGAGTGGGACTGAGTGAAAGTGACTGATAATTCTCCAAAATGCATTGAGGCCATAAATAAAACCAGCCCATATGATTGTGTCAATACTGCAGCCCAAGCTTGCAGAGCATTTAAAATACTTCAAGCTGTAAGATGGAGTCATCCATTTCCATTTGAGTGAATAATGTCATTACTCCTCAGGTGAGACTGGACTCTTAGTGGGAGCCATTACTAAAATCTCTCCGTTCAATGGCTATGCCGGTAACCAGCAGCAGACGGATAAGAAGCGTCTGACCAATGTGCTGAAGCAAGGAGACCTTTACTTCAACAGCGGGGACCTCCTCCGCATCGACCACCAGGGCTTTGTGTACTTTCAGGACCGGGTGGGGGACACCTTCAGGTGGGTCTGCCTCCCTCGCTTACAGTCACCATTAATTAACATGAGTTAATGCAGTAATTACCATTATAATATACTTTAGCATAGGGGCTGGGTTTTTGTGTTGTAGTTCCGTCCTAGGGGTCAGGATATAAGTTAATTAGGTGTAAGTTGATAACTTAGTTAACATGGAAACCACCATGAGTAAGTGATACTTTAATTAATAGTTAAAGTGGACATTTAAAAGATTTCTGTCTTATTCTCTTTGGGTGGCTCCTTGATAATAATAAGAGCGGAAACAATAAATGCTAGGTATCTAGGTATAAAGTGGGATGTGGCAATAATAAAATAACACAAAATATTGCAGGAATGGCAGGAGTATAAAATACAGAAAAATAAAGCATACCAGCAGTAGTACCTATGTAAACAAAAAAAAGATTGAAGGTAATGTATCCAGTTCAGCGATGTATCCAGTGCAGATTTAAGGTAATGTACATTGAGTGTACAAGAAGTGTTCATGTGGGTAACAGTTACTGGTTGAGAAGCCTGATGGCCTGGGCGTAAAAACGGTTGGTGAGTCTGGTAGTACGTGCCTGTATGCTTCGGTAACGTCTCCCAGACGGCAGCAGTGTGAACAAGGTGTCCCAGGTCGATGGCCTGGGTGGCTGTGTTCTTATGATTTTCCGTGCTTTTTTAAGGCAACATGTGTGGTAGATGCCTTTCACGGAGGGGAGCTGGCAGCCGATGATGCGCTCTGCTGTCTTCACCACCCTCTGGAGGGCTTTGCGATCAGCAGCGGAGCAGCTGCCGAACCAGGCAGTGATGTAGCCAGAGAGGATGCTTTCATTGGTGCACCTGTAGAAGTTGGTTAGAGTTTTGGCAGACATGCCAAACTTCTTGAGTCTCCTCAGAAAGTATAGGCGCTTTTGGGCCGTTTTTACCGCAGAGTCTGCTTGTATGTTAAGGTTGTTTTTGATGTACACACCGATGAACTTGAAGAGACTCTCTCTACTTCTGCTCCATCAATCTCATCTCCTTGGTCTTGCAGACATTGAGAGAGAGGTTGTTGTCCTGGCACCATGATGCCAAGTCCCTGACCTCCTCTCTGTATGCGGTCTCATCATTGTTGGAGATGAGACCCAGGATGGTGGTGTCGTCCGCAAACTTGAGGATGGCGTTGGTGCTGCGTGTGGCCTCACAGTCATACATGAACATGGCGTACAGGAGGGGACTGAGTACGCAGCCCTGAGGGGCTCCAGTGCTTAGGGTCAGTGCAGAGGAGGTGAGGTTGCCCACCTGGGGTCTGCTCGTCAGGAAGTCCAGGATCCAATTGCAAAGGGAGGTGTTAAGGCCCAGGATCCTGAGCTTGGGAACGAGCTGAGCGGGCACAATAGTGTTGAATGCTGAGCTGTAGTCTATGAACAGCATCCTCACGTATGTGTTTCCCTTTTCCAGATGGGAGAGGGCGGTGTGAAGTGTCAAGGCGATGACGTCGTCCGTAGATCTGTTTGGGCGGTATGCAAATTGAAGGGGGTCTAAGGTGTCAGGGAGGATGGAGCAGATGTGGGTTCTGACTAACCGCTCAAAGCACTTCATAATGATGGAGGTCAGTGCTATGGGGAGGTATCATTCAGGCAGGTGATGGAAGGTTTCTTTGGTACGGGGACAATAGTAGTCTGTTTGAAGCAGACTACTACTATTGCAGAGCGTTTCAGGGAGAGGTTGAATATGGAGGTGAAAACCTCCGCTAGCTGGCCGGACACCCTCTGAGGACACGGCCTGGAATGCAATCTGGCCCTGATGACTTCCGAGGTTTTACTTTTTTGAACGCTCTCCTCACGTCATCCATAGTTAGGGACAGAGTGCATTTGTCCTGGTCCTCAGCTCGCCTTACAGAGGGGATGATGTTGCTCGCCTCAAACCGAGCGTAGAAGCTATTGAGCTCGCCTGGGAGAGAGGCAGCAGGCTGGGTATCTCTACTATTCCTCCCTTTGTAATTAGTGATGGATCGCAGTCCACACCACATGCGTCTGGGGTCGGAGCTGTGGTAGTTAGACTCCAATTTGTCTCTGTAGGCTCTTATGGCATCTATGATGGCTTTCCCCAGGTCATATCTGGACTTCCTCAAATTCTCCAGGTCCCAAGAGCTAAAGGCAGAGGACCGTGCTCTGAGCTTATCCCTTACATCACCATCAACCCAGGCTTTAGGTTAGGGAAAGTCTTGACATTAACACTCGGGACGACATCATCGATGCACTTGGGGATGTAGGCTGAGACAGAGTCTGTGTATTCATCAATGTCTCCATCTGCTGCATCACAGAACATCTGTGGAACGTCTGTGGTTTCAAAACAGTCCTGAAGAGTAACAATGGTTTCCTCACTCCATCGTTGAACTGCCCGAAAAACCGGTTGATCTTGTTTTAGGCATCGTTTTTAGGTTGGGAGGAGAAGAATGGAGGTGTGATCCGCCTCACCAAAGGCAGGGCAGGGGAGGGGTTTATAGCTGTCCTTAAGTTGAGAGTAACAATGATCAAGAGTCTGATTACTGTGGATGGGAAAGTTGATATGCTGGTGATATTTAGCAGCTGAATTCCCGGGAAAGGTAGAAGGGACGTACCTTTATAGTTAACAGCTCTAGGTCTGGTGAGCAATGTGTTGATAATACTGCTACATCCAAACTCCATTGAGAGTTGACCATCCGGCAGACCCTTCCGCCTCTCCGTTTCCCAAACTCCGTATTTCGGTCCTGCCGGTAGATGGAGAAACCAGATGGGCTAACAGCCGAGTCTGGGGCCATAGGATCTAGCCATGTCTCAGTAAACGCCAGCACGCATCAGTTTGCAATGTCTCACTGAAAGTTAATCCGTGCGTGCAATTCGTCCATTTTATTGTCCAAGGATTGAACATTTGCAAGTAAAATGCTTGGTAACAGCGGATTGCAGTATCTTGTCCTAGATCTGCATAGAATACCTGCACGTTTACCTCTTTTCTTTCTCCTTCGCCGCCGTCGAAGACAAGGCGGTGGAAGGACAAAGGAATCACTGCATAAAGTCCAATAAGTAGTAAAAAAGTCCTTGCCCATTGATTGCCCCAAAAGTGCTTGTCGATCATATTGTATGAGCGACCGTGCAGTACATGCAGTAATACAAGCAATAAAAAGAATAATAAACCAAAAACTAAGTATTCTAAGTGGAACCACCGTCAATGCGACTGTACACATCAGTGCACCGGATGTGTGAATCAACAAATTCACCCAAATGCTAAGCTTCCCAAAGCTAAAGAGCATGTATCGGCCAGATTAGCCAATCGCTGAAGTTAACCCAGCCGCTGAAGAACTGGTTCCTGCCACTTAAAGTCCATGGACGCGCCTGCCACCCATGCACCCCTGAGCCCCGAGATGCGTCCAGATGGACGGTGCGGACCGAGATGGAACAAGAACCAGTCACCACGGAGGCGAGCTGTGCATGCGTCTGCCACCGCCACCTCAAGCCAACAAGGGCCCATCCCACAGAAAGCAGATGAACCAGACACTCTGATTGTAGGAGACTCAACCATAAAGGATATAACCGGTAAGAAGATCAAAACATGTTACTTCCCAGATGTGACGGTTAGTGATGTCAAGCAGAAGCTAGCCACAATTATATTGGAAAACCCCAAAATCTCACAGGTTATTGTGTATGCAGGACTTAATGATATTCAAGAGTTCTGAAGAGGGATTTTCATTGAACTATTGGACATACTGGACAAATTACACATTAGGTCATTCATCAGTGGACCCATGCCAGCAGTTGACAGGGGAATAAACAGATTCAGTCGTCTATTTGCACTCAATACATGGCTTTCCAGAGTCTGCATTGAAAGAGGAAGGGGCTTAATTGACAATTTCAACTTGTTCTGGGGGCGCAAATACTTTTTCAGAGCAGATGGCCTACACCCAAACAGGTTAGGCTCAAAACTGTTAGGGGACAATCTTCTCTTCTCGCTCTCACAAAAATCTACCCTGCCATGGTCTGACACACAGGCCACCGTCAGAGCACAAGTTGAGAAGAAGTGAGACTACAGCCTTTCCCACACATCCACTGTGCCACTATCTGACACACAGATAGCAGACAGACCACAGACCTTGAAGAGAGACAACAGCCCGCCCGACGCCATCGACACCATGCCTTCCCCCATCGACGATGACCTCCAGCACTCCCCCATCGACGATGACCACCAGCCTCATCTCTCCCATAGCCACAACAACAACTCCAGCTCCACTGTCTCCTCCCTTTATGATTTTCCAGGATTTTGCTTCTCGGGGATTTGATCTTAATTGTCTTGAATATAGACGGAGGATGGGAAGTTCGTCTGTAATTATTTCCTCAAGTGCCAATTTTACTTGAATTATGTGAATTTTTTTCTTTTTTGGGGGGGGTTGAAGAATGGGACCTGAAAAGAAAACACTAAGTTATTCATAATTTGTGAATTTATCACAGATGTTGAATTGTAAGGTCCTCTCCCATCCTCAGTGAGTCAGTGAGTGGTCTTTCTACCCTGTTAGGCGGCTTCAGTCCATGTAACCTTTCCACTAATAAGCGACCGAACATGACAGGAGCCATCCTGTTTATGGTAAATGCTTACAGATCTGGCTAATATAATGTATGTATGTATGTATGTATGTATGTATGCATGTATGTATGTATGTATGCATTTATTTATTTAGCAGCTGCTGTTCTCAAGCTATGTCTGTTTATTCAGCCATTTCCTGTCTGACAAGAGGAGAAAAACCTGTTGTGATATATCTGCATTTACAGAGTAGAGAAATCATGATATCAGGCATTGGACAGTTTTTAAAACGTTGAAAACCATGCTGAGATCCTGGAGGAGTTAACCCGGTTTGCTCCGTAAAGCTAATATTAAAAGATCATCCTTGTTGGGCCCTGGATAATCCCGTGTAATAACACCTGTACGTCTCTGTCTGCCATTGTCAGCTTTGAGCCCCACCAGGACCAAAACACACCAGGTACAATATAGTGACGCCCCAAGAAGAAAAATCCACCCATATTATATACAAAGCCCTTTCCCTTCTTCCTACTGAGTGCTGAGTCTAGTGCTCTGAGGCATACCTTTTGTAATTGTTATAACAAACACATGGGTAGGGACCTTTTCAGGGTGAGAGAGCTGTGTGACTCAACCCCTATCACTCAAACAATGTAGGTAATGCAATACAACGTGAAAGGTTTTCAGATGTGCTTACTGGTTCGAAAAGCCCAACATTAATGTATGCCAATTTACGATCCAGGCCTAATGTCCTATCCACCAGGTTAGGCTCCTCTTCCAAATCAGGAACAAAACAACCTCAGAGATGAAGATGAGGCTCAGTAGACGGTCGCAGCATCAGCCAGATAGACATCAAGACGCATCTGTCTCATTCTGGTCTCGTGGGCTTCTCCAAATGCCATGTTTTTGTGGCTAGGCAATACTTGCACACAAACACACAGACACACACACACACACACACACACACACGCACACAAGTACATGCAAATGAACACGTACACACCCTCTAGCTTGGCTGAAGCTGATAGCACAGTTATAACCATGGTTATTATCAGCAGTCGCTGTGGCACCAAACACAAGGAGATTGTATGTGATTTAGAGGCTCTGCCTAGAAAATATCAGCTGAGGCCTGGACACATAGTCATTGACAATACCACCCTACAAGGCATATGACATAGCAGACTTTATCTTGCACCGTGTCAATGGGATGAAACAAATTCATCGCTAAAGAGCAATTTACATTATTTATAATTGGTTCTTCTTTTAATTGCTTTGGTTTTCGATACAGCCGATACAGAGTACACAATTGGGCCAGGCCTTCGGGGATAACTGACTTGAATATAAATATTAATAGGGTTAAGAGTAGAGAATATAACAAAGGTGACTGATGCATTCTGTTGTGTAGTGACTAGTCTCTAGGCAACCATTGACAAAACAGGTCATTGTGGGTCTTTTTTGATTGAGTAAAGGCGTCTGCAGGAAGGGGGAGGGGCGGGGGGGGGGGGGGGGGGGGGAGAAGCACTGGGATTTAACTATCTAATTAAGTGACGACTGGTTTATTAAAGGAATGCGATCGGATCAGCCATGAGAGGAAAGAATTACCATGCTACTGCCTCCGCAGTGTTAGATTGGAGACATGGGGAGCTGCATCGCTTAGGGCCTGTAAATGCAAGCCGTTTTCCTGGCTGAATGAATAAGAATAAATAAGATCTAATGCAACCAGATCTGATCCTCCAGTCCACCTGCTCTTTGGAAGTAGGGCCTTCCTTAAACATCTCACGTCAGCTTTTTTCACTGACCCCCTTTGCATACATAAACCACAGTACACAGATTTGAGGAAAAGGACTTGGGAATTCCATCCGAGGCTGTTTATTCAAAGCAGTGATCCTAGGAATACTGAACATATTATGTTTCATGTTTCTCTGCATTACGCATTGGAGCTCTGAGCTTACTAGATACGACAAGACCTCACAAAGGCCCTGGTGTTAAAAAAATCTGTGACAAAAATAAACACACGGCATCGTGGGAACAGGGCAATCATTCTTTAAGACTGATTGACAGCAAACAAACAAACATCAGCTTAAACAAACCCCGCTTAAACAAACTGCACCACAATCTGCCACATCAGATTGGTACCACGCTCTCTCAGGGGCAAAGCTCCAGTGCACTCAGGAGCTGGAGCCTGGCTTCTCTCCGAGCTTCCCCCGTTAGGAAGCAGGTGTTACTGCATCCAGACTGGCTCAGCTTCCCCCTTAGACCCTCTTCCTCCATTGATGTTGCCCGCTGCACGTCTTTGCCCTTTATAAGCATCACCGTCGTAGCCGCTTCTGAGAAACCCTCGTGGGGCCAATCTTCAATCGTGCTGCACCCCATTCAAGGTAATGTCCAGGGACTCTCTCTCTCTCTCTCTCTCTCTCTCTCTCTCTCTCTCTCTCTCTCTCTCTCTCTCTCTCTC
>JAOPUD010000162.1:19873151-19884092 GCA_027122715.1 Trisopterus minutus
CACACACACACACACACACACACACACACACACACACACACACACACACACACACACACACACACACACATCCCATCCATGAAATCCCAGAGGATTTCTGAACGGTTTGCTCCAAAAGCTATGATCACATTGGGAGAGTTTACAATATGACGTGGCTTAATGTTACAGGCAGTATGCCATATAGATACACGATGAATAAATACTATTATACATACTATCTATATATATATATATACTATCTATAATGTCTGTGAGTCGTGGTCACCAATATTCAGATACATAACGTAGTCTTTGTTGCTGTTGAAGCCTGCATTGCAGCAAAGGGCCCGAGTTTTGCTCTTCCTTAAACATATACCGTCGCATCATTGATATCAAGGACGAGTATAGGGTCTACAGTATTTGGTCAGCAGTTCAGCAAGTTGTGAGAACACTTAGAGCTCTTCTACCAAACATGGCACCAAAAGACTCAGGAAGTGAGGGCTTTTGTTCTGCCCCCCGTTTCCTTACCCACTGGGTCTGTTGCATCACCTCGTCAGGTTCGTTCAAAGCATCGTTTTGTAGTGGTTTGTGACCGGTGGTCCCGGTACCAGTGGTCCGGGTACCAGTGTTCCCAGGTAGGTGGAGGGGACAATACCTCAGCAAACTCAGTTCCCCTGCCTCCCACTGATACAGGAACAGAAGCAGCCCAGGTACAAACCCTCCACAAGAGCACAAAGGTATGGAAATCAGAAAGGCTTTGAAAAGAGTCATTGGCTTGAAAAAACAGGCGTGCTGAAATCCCTCCTGGAGATTTGCTTTGAGCGGAGCAGGATATATACCGCTGTCCCCTACAGCGGATCAGTGCTGTGGAAATGCTGATGCATTAGAACTTTGCTACATTTGTTTTGGATGTATAGGCGCTTTGCCACTGAACTGGAAGGCTAATAAAATACAAGGACACTACATAATTTCATCGGCAACCACAAAGAAACTATGGCTCCCAAATCGTGCACACACACACACACACACACACACACACACACACACACACACACACACACACACACACACACACACACACACACGGAGGGGACAGAACCTTCACCTCCAGCATCCCCCCTTTAACGAGTTGCCTGACATGTACAGGCTGAATAAAGTTTAATATTTTGGTAATATTGAGTTGAAAAAAATAATTAAAAAAAGGAAAACATGATATATATTCAAAGATTTCTGAACATATTAAAGGGATGCCATCTACAGGGCTGATCTCCTTCCATGGGGACATGCTTGAACCTAGCCAGGCTAACAGGTTAAGTACTTCATCTCCATTCCCCTCTCTGTCCATCCCCCCACACAGCAGAGAGCTACAGTGGGTCTGCTCTCAGAAGTGTCCCCCATAAGCTGTGCTGTGCCCTCGTGGCCTGCTTGTACTTCGCCGTGTCACTATCTAGTCATTGAGGAGTTCTTGCGGCCCTGTTGTACATCGCCCTTTATGGCCACGGCCAACGCGTGCCAAGAGGAACTCCACAGAGCCAGGGCTGGCAGCCCCTCGCCGCTGAAGGGACAGCACGACGGCTGGGTCATGCATGGGGGATTTGAACCAGGCTACCTGGGAACCAACACGGTCACACAGATGGAGCGAGCAGCCGAGCATGGGTGATAGGAGAGGAACGCCGTGGACAGAAGAACCCACCATATGTACTCAACAGAAACACACGATCATGGTCAGTTTATAGTGATGATCAGCGATGCACCATAAATATCTGTCAGATGAATTAACCACAGATAATGGGAAATATGTGTTACTATGAATTATGATGTATTCAGATAATATTTGTATCTAGTGCAATGAATAGAGTTGATAATTCAAAGCCAATATTGCTTCCAGTGGCTCAAACGTCAGGCTTAAAGGGGAGCTGTGCTTTGGAAACAAAATAGAAAACATTGTCATCCCCAGTTTGGACGTTTTCGCAGAAGGACTACAGCACGACTGTTACTTGCAATACGAGTTCAGCTCGAGTTCCAAGAGGAGGGACGACTAGTTTTAACCAGAGATGCAAGAGATCCCACAAACTCTAATGGAACACGTTCTCAACCAGTACGCTTTTGAGCAAAGGTGTGCAAAAACCAGTCTGCGATAGTTTCAACCAATGCACACCTATCGAGGTATGGTCAGTTAAACCAGTTTCATATACAGTCTGTGTGCTTTACAGCAACACAGGAGCTCCACTAGAATCTTTACCTACTTTTCCCTGTCGTAGAGCTAGCAGGAAACACTTCTCAACAGTGATATTAAT
This sequence comes from Trisopterus minutus, assembly GCA_027122715.1. NCBI lineage: Eukaryota > Metazoa > Chordata > Actinopteri > Gadiformes > Gadidae > Trisopterus > Trisopterus minutus. The sequence goes on from JAOPUD010000162.1 coordinate 19,875,428, forward strand.
GTTATATCCATTGGGAACATTTTTGAAACGTGAGACGAATCCTGTTGGATTGTGTTTGAGTTGGGCTATTCTTTAGGACAGGGTGCTTGGCCTATTGTGTAGAAATATTGACGACGATGGCTCTGAAGAGGAGTACTGCTGCCCGCCCGCCTGCTTGGAGTCTCCTCAACAGAGTGTCTCAGAATGTCCACACATCTAGACTCATGGGACTCATCGTGTTAATATCATTCTAACAGAAATAACACTTTCAAACCACTTGTGTCAACAACATTATCGGTGCCGAAGGCTTTATTTTGGACCATTTCATTATATATCCTGTGTCAAATCTTAACCACAACACATATTAAACTATAAAATAGATTTCTAAGATGTCTTGAACTACAATTTATTCAATATAACTATTTTTTAATTGTTTGCTCATTCGAGTACACTTTTGCGTAAGATGACACGACAAATCGGGCATGACAAATCTTTAATTCAACTTCTGTTTTGACTACAGATTATAAACGTATGTGTTATCTTATAGGTTTTAAAAAATCCATATTGTGCTTCCCTATGATCACTGTCATTATTAATGCATTATAAACCTAGACATGCATTAGGACGAGAGGGAAAACAATAACCTAATTACCCAATGTTTTTAACAGTACAGGTTGACATGCTGTGAAATAATATTAACTCCAACCAAAACATTTAACTTAACTTAATCAACACTGGTAGTTTGGCTTCAGGGGTTCAGGGCTCTTAGAGTTACTAAGGAACATTAAGAGTATAATTAACCAAGAAGAGTATTAACATAAAAAGGCTTCATCAAGCTTGCTGATGAGAGAGAGAAATTGTACTGAGGCTGAAACAATGGATACGGCTTAATAAGAGCCTGACAGTTTGCCCAGGGTGGTTCGTCCTCTGATTAACCGGATAGCTGTGATGCAGCTTCATGGTTTAGGGGCACGGCAGAATCTTATTCAATTTTGGCTGCCATGGGACAGCGGCCCTAAAAATAACCATGATTAATTCTGCCGTTGAGATGTGCTGCAACAGAGTAAAGTGAGAACTGCTGGATGAATGCTGTTGAACACAGAGCGTCTCTCAACACCCGGAGTTAGCAGAAACATGTGACACGAGGATACTGACGGACTCTGTCAGCTCCCCTACGCCCAATATTAGCGGATGGAGGATTTCACTTTTCAAACCAGCTGATGGTTAATTCTGACAAATTCATCCAATACTGGAACCAGCAAACTCTTCCCGATGCATTATTGATGGAACCCAGCAGAATGGATGTTCAGACCAAGAGGGACAACATCCAAAGGACTCACTGCATTATCCTGCATTGGAGTGGGGGTCCATCCAGCGACTCAAAACAACCTGTCACTTCAACAATGACGATCAGTCTAATCACAACTTAGAGCAACGTTTTAGGTGAGATGTTTAGATCAACACAACAAAAATCTGTGATGACAGGAAACCAGCAGGACCGCCAAACAAAGTGAAGGTCTTATCCAGTGGAGACACAAGGACCTGCAGAACATTGTTTTTAGTTGTAGCCGGAGACAACTGTGGGACTTAACTCTTACCTGCTCACTTGCAGCCCAGGTAAAAACAAGCACCATCAGATTGATTGATGAGATCAGGGATTGAAAATGATGTGCTTACAACTGCTGACGTGTGCAGAAACTCTCCTGCCTCTGGGAATAACAATATTCAAATGCTGGTCGGAGGAGCATGCTCTAGCACCAGGGAGGGGGTCCCCGGGGGGGCAATGACGCTCTGCACATAGGAGGGGGTTCAGCCCACTACACTGCAGCTCAACTAGCGCCGACCGCGAGAAAGAGGGCTACAGCATCACCAAACAGATCAAAGGTACATTCACAACAAATACAACTGATTACAGTTTAAGAACATTAGCAGCCACTGAATAAAGGGATGGATAAATGACTAGGACTTCTGCCACATTGCCTTCAACGTGTTGGACTGCAAGAATAATAGCATTTATCATGTTTGCATAATGTTTTTTTTATGTTTACATAAAATGTTAAAAGGTACTTACATCTTTGTATGCTGGTCATCACAGCAGACGTGTAAAAAGAAAAAAGGAAAAAAAAAAGGCTTCCCACACCCAGTCTGCTCCCTACATCAAGTCAGAGCCTATTTAGATTTAAAAATAAAGAAGGAGTCAGTGAACCTCCAGTAGAGCTCTACAGTAGGAGCCGGGTGCGTTCCTCCCCATTACACCCCCCTCTCCGTCCCTCCTGGCTCGGGGAGCCGTCTCGAGGCGGAGCTACGGGGCAGGCAGGCCGGGCCCCGTGTCAGAGACAAGCTAAGTTCACCACTACACCATCACCGCCTCCGTCTCCCTGGTGGATCGGTGCTTTCTCTCCCAACATCGTTCTGTAATTTCTTCCTCCTCTCCCTCTCCCTCTCTGGTCTCCACGCTCAGAGCATGGAGGCGAGTCCCTCCTGGCGGCGCTGTGTGTGGGATCTGCAATGCTGCTACAGCATGGGGCTCCTCTGAGCTAGCATCCAACCGCAGTGTAAACTGCTGTATCGGAGTTAACCCTCGCAGCGCCGCGGCAGAGTCCCATCAATCCACCCTGCGTGTGGTACATTACAATAATGACCTTCCTGCACAGGTGTGCTGCATTACATGCATAAATTAGGGCCGACATTAACAATTACAAGGCGAAACACGTTAGCAAAGACAACACAGAGCTAGCCCTAAAGGAGCCATGCAGCAGTGGTACTGCGGATGTGTATAGATAATGCTAATCAGCAATGGAAGATATTTGCTTTGCTAACTTGTTGTTGAGGTGGATTATTAAGGCAGAAGCTGCAACCCATACTAAAATTGTGAAGTGAAAAATGTGAAGTGGGAGTCAGGGGAATCAGACATGCATGCCCCAGTCCACAAACGCACAACAGCTTTCATAATATGGTTTAAATAAATACTTCTACCACTACATTATTTTAGGGGATAACATTAGAAAGGATAACATTGCTAATACAAATGTATTGCTAACAACTGCGACAAAGTGTTCAGTAGATGCTATTATCTAGTGTATCATAATTAACACAACCCATAGACCAGTATAATCCCTTCCCAAGCAAAAATAAATGTATTATACTGCAATTCCTTCCAATACACTTTCTGTCAGAGCTGTGTGTGCAACTAGCTAAGCGAAAGTCAGAGCAAAGATGAGCTGGATGCTTAGAAGCCATGCTCCAAAGCCGACAGAGGAGTAGCATCAGCACCAGTATTCAGCTCTGATAAATAATAAGCCTGTATGTCCTTGGTATGCATAAAAGCCAGTGTGGTTTGCTAAAGCCATTACAATTGGGAGTGTTACCACAACAGGGCAATAGCATGACTATTCCCTGTATACTGACCCTTATATGTTCAGCCAAATCCTGTCAAATGCTGCGGTTCGCTGGCCTGCACCAAACTTTACGTTGTGTGGCTGACAAACGAGCAAGCCAGCAACTGATAATCAATCATTTTGTTCAGAAAATAAAACACAGAAATATGTGTGCATGCATGCACACCACTGCCTTATTGAAATCATCCAATACACTTGCCAGGCCATTGGTCAGGCTACATCCTAACAGGATACATTTACTTCCCTGATTGAGAAGCCATGGGGTGGTGACAGTCAGATTCCTTGCATATCTACCCCATTCCACAAGCCTCACCCAGGCGGTCTATAATTAATCATGTCCACATCCACCAGGAGACACATGTAAGGAACATGGGTGTAAGTCTCTGTAACTCGAACTCCTGAAGCCCCACATCCGCTGAACCTCTTCAGTCCTCTGGGTACTACTGCTGGGACCAGGGTGTGGTGGAGAACTGGAGAACTGAACCGGCTTCAACCTCTCCTCTGAACCAACTGTTGTTGTTTGGAGCCTCAGTTTCACTATTATTTGGCTGCTTTCATTCACTTTACTGAATGGTCTAAGGTAAAACCACGGACACAATGCGTCAAATTAAATAACAAATTAAGTGGGGGACCAGAACCCCTCATCCACCTCCTTCTCCTGCCTGTTCCAGGGCTCCTTAATGGGGAACTGGAGCCTGTCCCAGCAGACCGGAGGGGGAGGCAGACAGCCGGCACTAGGACCACACACAGCACTCAGCCATGGCTCATTTGGGGTCTCAAATTAGCCTTGCTAGCTAGTCTTTCGAGTTTGAAAATGGTAGTATACATAAGAAACACCAACAAGTGAACATACAAAGTACTGCAATTAACCTGGAAATTAACCTGGAAAACTCCAAATAAATAGTATATCACAAACTTTACTTACATATACCATCTTTCAGAATGTCTGAATTATTATGTGATTGTATTGGCTTGGGTCATATACAGTTCATATTAGAGGTGGGCGGTATGACATTGTATTTGATGACATTGATATCAATGAGTCATCACAGACATCTACTTTAGTTAATGCACAGGGAAACAAGCTGAAAAACTAACGTCTCAAAAGCATGGATGTATTACAGAACGCTCAAAATGCACACACACTTAAATCCCCTCATCAGCAAACTGCCATTCACTACACTATTGTACACATGGATTAAACGGTAGGATACACATGGGATATTTTGATGGAAGGACGAAATGCAGCAGTAGGAAACAATTGTTTGTCGAAATGATTTGTTTTTCTCGCAATTTCCTGTTGAATGGTCAAGTGGCCGATGTAAAAATAGAACAGCTGACAGAGGATTGACCATTTTTCTAAATGTTTTATTATGTAATCTACTTTTACTTTTACTAGGGGTGGGAATCTCTTGGCACCTCACCATTCGATTCCGATCCAGGAGGTCAACAATTCGATTATAAAACGATTATTGATGCATCTCGATTCAACAATTTTTTTAATGTACATTTCCATGCAGGATTTTCAAAAAAATATACAGTGTATACATCTGAATTTGTAATGTAATAAAAAAAAAATACATTTTTTATCAAATTTGTCAAATTTGTTTCCGATTATACATTTTTCTCCATCGAGATGGAATCGTTCAAGAGAAAATCGCGATGCATTGAAGAATAGATTATTTTTCCCTCCCCTAATTGTTACAGCTCAAAGTTGTCTCTTTTTCATACAACTTTTAAATATATGTGAGCCTAAGATGTTTGCTGCGTTCATTTACAACAGACCAGTAGATCTTTTTAGGTGAGCTGGTCAAAACGACTTTGTACGTCAAAATATTTTACAATAGCTGCAAAATGATCAGAAATATCTGGATATTATTTGTTGCCCACATCGCCCAACCCCTACATAATAATTAACTGTAGGGATAGAAAAATCTCATAACTGGAATCAGTGCTGGTCTGAAACCATTCTGAGACCAGCAGCTTCTCTCAAGCACTACAGCGGAGCTCTGTGATGATATAAGCGGAGCATGGGAGTCTGTCTGAAGCACACATGGCCTGAGCCCCTGAACTCAATCAGCCCTGTGGAAGTTATCAGCACCCCACACACAGCAGGAATGTGCTGATAAGCACAAACGCCCGGCTGCATCCCACTGTCTCTCCCTCACACTGATTTAAGCCAAGACAAAAGGGGCAATAAACGTTTAAAAAAGGAGCCACGACCATGAGAATAAGAATAAGAATAAGAATAAGAGAATAAGAGAAGTAGCAGATTCTTATACAGGCCTACGCATTAAGCCTGATTGTGATTCTGATTCATTGGAGCCACCATTTCGATACCTGCTGTATTTTGAATTACCTCAGGCAACAAATGGCCTGGCAATTAAGAAACTGCTGTCCAGCCTCACATGTAGGCCTACATAGTATCACAACATAGAGGACTCCTCTGCAACACATTGTGATGGAGGGTTCATTCAAGTTCATTTCCATTTTGGTTTGGTTTCTGTTATGCGTCTCAAAGCTCCCATCAAAGAAACATTTCCAGTTCACTTACAAATTGCTCTAAAATGCATGCCTTTAGGCAGTGTTTAGCCTAAACCCATTCATTCAAATCATTAGAAAGCAGTATAAATTTGTCAATGGCTGATGCACAACTTTTAATTAATAGGACCATTGATGTCCTGACTATTTGCTTTATCCTTATCTTATTGGAATCAGTAGTTACTTTACACACTACAGAACTGTACCGATTTTATGTGTATGATCTTCCTGAATTAAAAGATTGACTTTGAACATATTCCAAATCAAATAAATAATAATGTCTACACTAGAACTAGTTCACATTATATTGTCTAAAGCTTAACAGAAACAGAAGCTGGTTCCTGCTTTAAGTCATACATCAATATTCAACAGGTGACCTAGAGGCTATCTGATCACCAACTAAACCAAGGAGGACCTCACACCCAAACATCTCCTCACACTAGAAGGGCCAGCACCTCCACCGCCTCAACACCAGATGTTCACCACCACTCTCTGGGTCGGCGTGTGTCTCAGTTCTGCAGGACATCACTCAGATAGCCAGCCTACCAGTAACCTACTAGTTCAGTCCTGCATGACATTACCAGCCCCCCAGTAGCCTACTAGTTCAGTTCTGCAGGGCATCACTCAGATAGCCAGCCTCCCAGCAACTCTCCCATCGGAGCTGCTCTCCAGCAACAGACCACAACAAGACAAGCCACTGGATGACCTTCTGTCTGCAGAGGAACACAAACATGACAGCTGCATGCGGGTGTCGGCTCACCCCACACTGCGTGGCTGAAGCAGCAGCACCACTGGTTATCGTGCATATATCCTCTCTTTTTTAACCAGTGAAGCCTCTTTGGTCAGTGCATCCCTGCTGGCCGACATTTTGTCCCACAGGCTAGCTGTAGCTATCGCTATCTGGTGGTGCGGCACGCAGCGGACTGAGACAGCTGACAGCCCGCTACTGGCTACCGACCGCGCTGTCTGCACCGCCTGCATAATGTCCGGTCAACAATAACGGCGTAGGACGGTAAACGTTGTGGTTAAGCCCCCGACCACATAGCTGTTAGCTCGAGGGCTAACCTGAGCGCATAGCGCAGAGACGCAACGCCGCTAGAGCGCCTAGCCGCGCCGCTAGTGCGCCTAGCCTCGCCGCGCCGCTCGCCGCTGCGCCGCCGCCGCTAGCGCGCCTCCACCCGCAGCGCGCATCGGCTGGACGAAACACACAGGAAAACAACGCAAGAAAAGCAATCACCTTGACAGAGCCGTGGTCCTCAGTTCGTTGTGTCTGAACCCCCCCTTACGCCAAAGGAATTACTAGTTTTCCTCGTGGCTCCAAAGCAGCCGCACTGCAATGGCAGCACTGGACGCCTTCCCCCCTCCGCTGGTGCACTTGGATCTCCCTCACCGCGCGGTGACAGTGACAGGCTCGCTAGGAATAGACCATCGAGATTTATCCCCGGGTGGACCGGGGATGCAGCCTCCGCGGAGGTGCAGCCTCAGAGCAGCATCTCTTCACGCAACGCCGAGCGCCATTCCGCCGGGGAGGTGGAGACCGTAGATAAAATTAACGAAGCTCCCGGATCATTACTGTATTTAGCTTTAGAGGAGTGTTGGTTTAAAACGCATGGTTCACACGCACTGCGAGTGCAGTCTAAAAACGCAAAGCAAAAATGTCAAACCAATGGGTTTTTTTGTGTTGATACTTTTTTCTTGGGGCTGTCAGTCAATCACTTGAGCTTTCTGACTTCTGGCGATAGGACAGGAGCTGAAGTGATAGCCCACATTAACAATATTTACTACATTATTTGACCTTTTGATGCGTCTTCAGTTGTTATGATTAAAACAGCCTCTTGCGTTAAGGACAGTAAGTTAATTACTTATTACTGGTATAATGTTGTCAAATGTACAGCTTCGTTTTTTGCTGGTTGTATTTCCTTTACTCGAATATATGGAATGTGGGCTTTTTTGCCAACTGAGATTTTATATATATATATATATATATATATATATATATTACATCTAGGTATTCAGATGATCAATGTGGCAGGAGCATTTTACCCTTTAAATGTAATAGTTGCTATTGCTATTCTTGTACAACTCTGTTTTACCAACATCACCTATTATACAACTTCAGGATACAGCAAGATATAAAACAAAAATGTTAATTAAACTAAGATTGTCTTCTAGGGATTACAATGCCCAATAACATAATGATAACAGGCCTGTGTATTCCCCATGGTGTGCATGCGGTATTACAATTTTATCAATATACAGTAGAAAATAAATTGTGCATTGCACCAATATCTCCTATCTAATTCCTGCTCATTGAGTTCCATGCGTTGGCTCTTTCCCTATCCCATAGATGTGTCACATGTCTCTGGTCTTCTCTAGAAGTCTGTACAGTGTCCCCTTCCACCGTGTATTTTCTTCTATTTACACTTGATGATGATAGCCCGACCGTTCTTGTCACCTCTGCCTCCCGGCCTCATGAGCAGGAGGAGGCGACTGGTGGAGCCGAGGTGGTGGTGGGGGGGGGAATAAAATGCTGGAGGAGCAAAGAGGTCCCGCAATGTTGCTGACGTAAGGCTCTTCACTGCAGAACCCATTGGGAGGATCAGGAGGAGGGGGGGAAGGGGGTAGGGGAGTGTGTGTGTGTGTGTGTGTGCGTGTGTGTGCGTGTGTGTGTGTGGTGTGTGTGTGTGTGTGTGTGTGTGTGTGTATGTGTGTGTGTGTGTGTGTGTGTGTGTGTGTGTGTGTGTGTG
>JAOPUD010000162.1:19918318-19931707 GCA_027122715.1 Trisopterus minutus
CTCAACGCTCATTATATAGATATACAGTATATATATATATATCTATATATATATAGATAGATATATATATATATATATATATATATATATATATACTGTATATGTATACGTTTATAAAACGGGTGGCTTAAATCAAGTGATCTGATTGGTTCACAACTGTTGCATAATGAGCGTATACACTTGAACTGTTGTTTATTTATAGATAAAAGCAACAGCATAGTTCATTGAAGCCTAAAAATATGTTGATTGATGGAGAGGGTGTAAATGTTGTAAAGCAATAGGCTCACGGTGAGTGAGCTGCTCCATAGTAGGATAAATTGCCGGCGAACCAAGCTACCGTTCGCTCTGAAGGACGCTACAGTGTGTTGCATAGCAACTGCCACGCACTTTGCAGGCAGCCAGGAGGGACTACATTTTTGTACTCGTTAAAAATAAAAGCTTTTCCAACTTTCTCACTCTTTAAAAAATTTAGGGTGTCTATGACTTTCATTTCGCCATACTTACGTAACCGCTTTATAAAAGCAATAGATCAATTCAGTCAGTGAAATGTGCTCATTATACCACAGTTAAGGGGGTCGAACAACTCCCCTTAACTGTGGTATAATGAGCACATTCCACAGCCTGTCATGATCTATTGCTTAAATATATCTGTATTATTTCCAATTACCCATTGTTGGCGAACACCTTTGGGAAGAGGCAGGCGAGGATGTTGAGGTCACTGATAGAGAAGATGTAGAGGTTGACCACGTGACCCAGGCTGTGAATAACTATGATGGAGGAGGAGGAGACAAGGTTAGGTTATGACAACACAAGCAGCACAAGGTCGGACCACCGGAGTCCATCTCGCCGTGCTCTAATTAAAGCTGTCGGCGTGTCAGTGGGTTGATCCACTACCTGTCAACAGGATGGCCGTCATGGCCATGAAGCGGTGGAAGTCGATGGCGGCGTCAAAGGGGATGTAGCGGTTGAGGAAGGTCTCACGCAGCAGCGTGATGAGGTTGCGGCACACGGTGAGCAGCATGTAGGGGAAGAGGAAGGAGATGGCGGCTGCGGAGCCCCGCGACACGATGATCCCCACGATGGAGGTCTCTGGGACCCCGGACGCATCCGCCTGCAGAGCGTAGTCTGGACGGCGCGGGGCGAGGTGGTTTGGAGTGGACAGAGGACAGCTCAAGGTTAAAGACCCCATTTGGAGGTACTACTGGAATAGGGTTACATGCCTGTATATTAAAAATACCCCTTATTATTCTCACACTGTTCATTACAGCAAAACCAATTTCAGCATCTTTCAAAAACGTTCTGATTTATATCCTGTCGCTTTAAGGCCCTGCTCCCGAGTAGCCAAGTCTGCTGTGATTGGTCAGCACGCCCTCTCCGTTCCTATTGTTCGAACACCCCCAAGAAGTTGTAAACATTGCGGGGAGCCGGGAGGTGCAACTTCGGCACTACAGCCCCCTGCCCACGGCAAACGAGCAAACAAGCTGTTTCACACACTTTTAGAGGGCCGTTCTCGGTGGGTGTGATTACTCCCCCTGGCTCGAACTTAGATGTTTCTATCTAAGCAGACGTAAGACATATACACATACGTTATATAATCGTCTAAAGCATAGGGAAAAGTCGAAAAAGTATGATATCACCCCTTTAAAGGGGTAGTCATGGAGCACTAGGGGGCCCGGGCCATGACTGCATACAGCTGCTCTTGTGGTATTCTGAGACGTCGGATAAAGACCTCCACCAAATGGATCAGATGTAAACTCATTGTAATGAACTCACAGGTTGAGAGAATCAAACAACAGGTACACTCACGGTAGCACCTCTCAATGATCACACCGGCCACGATGCCGTAGACCACGAGGAAACACACAATGTGGCGGCGGTAGTTCTCCACAAAGCGCTTGAACTCCTGGATCTTCTGCTGGACTGGGTTCCTCTCAAAGTGATCTCGCCTCGGCTTCACGTAGACCTTAGGGGACGCCAGGGATGACCTGTCCACACATCGAGCCGGACTAAGTACCTGGCCTTTCACTTTGGCATGATGTGGCGTCAATGATGTACCTTAAATAATCTAAGCACGTGTTCAGATCAATGAATGGATGTATTGACTGCTGCAGGAGCCATCACAATACTCACTTCTTCCTCTGCCGCCTGCGTAGCTCCTGTCTCACCGTCTTGTTGGTGCTAAAACATGTGGAAAACGTTTCAGAGACAGACTTGGGGCCCTATTTAGAACGTCTAAAACACAAGTGGAAGTAGCTTTGAGGGAGATTCTATGGCGATGTTGCTATTATGACGGCGGATAAATTACTCTTGCGCCCAACGCAAATCTCAAATGGGTTGGTCTGAAACCCGTATTTTGTTTTGGGCGTAACCTGTAATAAGAGTTCCACCTGCCATCCCCTTTAAGAGCCAGAGCTTTTGACTTGATGAGTTAATATTTTGGAAGCACGTTTGCAGTCTCCGCTGAGACAGATACATGACCATATGAATTTCAAACTTCAAATGGCTCAGTTTATGGCCAAATAATAGGCCTAATTCACACATTGAAAAGCATTTTCTTCTCCAACTTCAGAAACACTGAGTCGTCATGTAAATTTCGGCAAAGAGAACTTAAAACATATATGATATGAGGACGGGGTCCTGTGACCGCGGTCTATTTAATGATATGCGGCAATACATTAACAAACATCGTTTGTTACCAGTATTGTATACATTATCGTTTTCGACTTGTTCATAATATGCATGTGTCCCCCCGTTAATATATATCACTCACGGTAAATCTATGTTTTCTCAAAATCAAATACTAATAAATATTTATTTAAAACTTCTTACCACTGTATCAGCTGTTCTTTCCCAAATCATTTACCCTAAAACAAGATTTTGTTTTGGAAAGCTGGCATATACTTTGCTCGAGTTTATTATTGTTATTATGATTATTTTAACGCATGGCTTTCTACAATCCCACACGCTATTTCTATGCAGTTTCACACATATCTACAATCTTGGACATCATAATATTTAAATTAGGCTAAACATTTGCATGTTTGTGTTGTGTATAGCCTACGCATGAGCGCTTATGTTGCAGTTCTAACCTGCCATGGCACGTCAAAATAGCAACACCAACTGCGCTATCTGCTAGTGCATTTAGACCAGATACTTTTCGGTCAGTGGTGCAATTGCAGTGGCGCAATTTTTAGATCAGTAAATTGCACCCAGTATCATTTCCCCGGAACACGCCTCTGCTTTTTGCTGTCACGCCTCTCCGGGTGAAAGTGTGGTGGCGCGAGTTTGCTGTGGTGAAAAATCAGCTTTGCGCCGGGTGCGAACTAGCAATGATGGGTCCATGAAGAAAGTTGCGCTGGGTGCAAGATAGGGCCATTGGTACCCGAGACCATCGCTAGTCCTCTGCTAATGACTATTTTTAGTAATCACTGTCAGATATGACCGTATTCAATTGGATGCAAAACTTTGAATTTGTCGTTTGTGTTTTTAATTTGGCCTTTACTTTACCTTAGCATTTACTTTACTTTGGCCTCTACCTAACTTTAGCCTCTACTGTACTGTGGCCTCGTACCTGTTGGCTGGGCAGATGAACGAGACACGTTGCTCTCGACTGAACCTCTTCTTCCCCTGCTGCTCCATTCCTGCTCCACACACAACGCACACAACACACACCACACAACACACACAACACACACAACACATACATCACACACAACATACACAACATACACAACACGGAGAGCATACACATCATACACATCACACTCAACACATACAACATACACAACACACAAAACACACAGCACATACAACGCACACAACATACAGAACACACAACACACACAACACACAACATGCACAACACACACAGCATACACAACACACACACAATATACCCAAGAAACACAACACACACAACACACACAACACACACAGCACATACAACGCACACAACATACATAACACACAACACACACATTTACAACATACACAACGTGCACAACACACACAACATATCCAAGAAACACAACACACAGCACAGGCAGCACACACAACACACAAAACATACACAATACACGCAACATTTACAACATCCACACAACATACACAACATACAAAACACACGCAACATACACCACACACAACACACACAACAAGCACAACATACACAGCATGTTCAAACTGGGAAATAAGAAGTAACACTTTCCGTTGCTCTCTCTGAAAAGGGACAACGTCATTTCACCGCGCTTTCTCCTTTCTACTGAGAAAGTGACACCTAAAGACGTTGGAGTTGAACGGGTTTCCTTCCACACCTTTGACATTGAGCTCGGAGAACTGCAGCTCTTTCTCGTGGTCCCGAAGGAGGAAATGAAAGTCCTCCCAGGTGATTAGCTCCTTGTCCTCGAAGCCAGCCGTCTTCAGCATGGCCAGTATTCCCTCGTCCGCCTGGCTCTTAGACAGAGCGCCATTGGAGATTTCAATGAACGACCTGCAATGTACAGAGAGAGGGAGAGAGATACAGAGAGAGAGCGAGAGACAGGGAGCAAGAGAGTGAGAGAAAGCAAGACAAAGATCTTACAACTGGTAGTACATTGTTACTGCACAGGAAGGTCTGTTGGTACCACACATACACCAACAACAACAACAACAACGACAGCACAAACACCTGAGCATCCTGGTGAAGTCCTCCTTGGATAAGAAACCATTGCCACCAATGTCATGCATTGAGAACATCAGCTTGGACTTCTCCTCGGGAGATCCTAGACAGACACATACTAGTCAAACACCAGTCACACACTGAGATCACCTCAAACCAGGCGGTGGACGTCGTCTCACGACAGGGTGTACCCTCTCATCTGGTTAGTTTTACCCTTCATGAAGATAACAATGACATCCAGGAACTCTTGGAAAGACAGATATCCGTTGCCGTCTTTGTCGGCCAGCGTGAACATTGAGTCCAGGAACAGGGAGTCTGGCTTGAGGCCCAGAGCGTCGGCCAGCTCGGTGGCCGCCAGCTCACACTGCAAGACCTGCCGGGTCTTGTGGTGGTCTGCGCCACTCATGTCCCCCGCGTCACGCTTCTCTATCTCCAGCACCTGCAGCGGCCCCGAGATGGCAGGGATTACATGGCATGTCACCGTATTGTCATTAGCGATATCACACACGTCAGCCGGGGCTGTCCGCAGAACCCACTGAGGTCAACGCCAAGGCCCCCAATCTGTTCTCTCCGCCTGAGGTCTGACCTCAAACAAACGCTGATGCCGACTCCGTGACCAAGACCAGAGCGGCTACGTGTTCCGCCACTGCGTCTGAATAATGAGACCAGGTGGACGCTGGCTGTTACCTCAGAGAATGCGTGGCGGATGAAAGTTTCCACGATCTGAGCCCGCTGTTCTCTGGTCAGCGCCTCGCCCAGGATCTCCTTCTCTCTCATCGTCCTGGTAGCGATCTGCTGGCCCGACCCCTCCGCCTCAGGGTTCAGCTGCTGCACCAGCTCTGCTCGCTTGTTCTCGTCTTCAAAGAACAACACCTTGTGGGGCAGGAGAGGGAACACAACCGGCTTGTTATTGGCTGATGGATGCAGACTGACCCATTATGAAACTGAATCTGATGAAGCCACTGCAATGCCACGCACAGTCACTTTGTTCAAATTTGTTCACCGATTAAAAAAATGTATATCCTTAATTTAAATGCAGCTGGGGCAACTACATGAAATACCTGCAGGTATAGACCAACGCCAGCTCAATGCACCAGGTGACTCACCAGGTCGTACTCTTTGGGTACTTTGAGCAGCAGTACTTTCTGGTGTTGGTCGTTAGAGAGAAGGATCTCCAGGCTGGTCTGGCTGCCCAGGTTGAGGCTGCGGAGGACCGAGCCAGCTTGGTCAAACACCTGCAGCCTCCTCTTCTCGTTGACCTCCACGCTGACGGACTGCATGGGCTTCTTGTGACCACCCCATTCATAGGCTGAGCGGGTCAGGGAGGGGGAGGGGGAGGGGGAGGTAAGAGGACATTGCATGAAAAACAGGAACGGAGAAAGAAAGAAGAGGATAGTGCTTTGGTCAGGGGGTTTGAGTCCCAGCTGCAAGAATAAGGGTTTATTATCCTCCAATATCCGGCATCCGTCTGGAGGTGACCTTGAGGTGACCTAAGATAACTAACTGCTAACCTACACATAAATGATATATAGTCAGTATACAGTGTCTATATATATAAATATATATGTATGTACAAATAGATACACAAAACATATATCTGTAGGTCACTTTGGACTTACAGTGTAAGAGAGCTAGAGAAGAGACTGAAAGTCACACAGCAAAAATTAGAGAAAAATAGCTAGAAAGAAACAAAGCAAGCAAGGGGGGGCTTTACAGTGACCGACGCTTCGTACCCATGATCCCAGAAGCAGGCTCTTCTGTTCCTATCACTGCCATTCTTCTCTTCTTAAACCTTTTGTACCTGGCCTTACGGATATACGCCACCATACAAGCCACAAGAAAGCTCACTGCAGGGATAGAGTCGAAAGAATCCCCAATGAACACTAAGAACAACACAGGTAGCATTTCAAATGGCAATACTTCATGTGGATGCAATAGATCTGTGAAGGAGCACCGACCCACTGGGAACAGGAACAAGCACACTACGAAGATGCCGAACCCAGCTTTGCTCCCGTCAAAGTAGTTGAGTGTGGTGAGTGGGGTGCAAGGGTGAAGCCCTGAAGCATTGACTTGTGCTGGCTGAGGACACGGGTCACCTGGGTGGGATAAAGCACAGAGAACGTTTACCAACTGTTGTTCTCAACAATACACCGTTATTATGTCATTATGACCTGGAACCCGACTGACCATCCATCCATAGGAAGACGTGTTCCTGCACGTTGCCGGCCTCTGCCCCGGTGACGGCAACCAGGACATCATGGTACTTCACCTTGCGGAGCGCCTCGATCTCACTGTGGTTGAACAAACTGCAGACGGACAAAGGCTGGTCGGCCACTTTCATGGTTATAGCGGACACAAGATCTTTTGAGTTACATTAAGGCTTCAGTTTGCTCTTTGTTATAAATGGGCTGTAGCTACAAAGGAGTTTTTACCCATTCTGCCTGTTCTCAAACCAGAAGCGGTCTCCATTTCGGATGCGCTCAAACTGATCCAGGACGATGCTGGAGAACACTGGCCCCGGGCCATGGAGAGCTTCCAGCAAGCCTCCGGGGAAGAGCTCCAGTTTGGAGACGTCTCCACCGTACAGCTCCGCAATATCCCGGAACAACTGCAACCACAGCAACGGCACAGAGCACATCCTCGTCTACTACTTAGCCAATGCAAGGGCTGCACAAGTAGCTGCTAAGCTACACATCTCTGCAGATCAGTGGTTGTTGAAGACAGTGTGAACGTCAAAGTGTTTCTCCTAAAGTAATAATATGAGTAATGAAGGCAGGAAAATACCTTCAAGACAGCTCACACCTGGACTACACTGTTACACAGGGATCAGTGGTGGAGCAGTAGGCTACCTGAGCTACACTGTTACACAGGGATCAGTGGTGGAGCGGTGGGCTAACTGGGCTACACTGTTACACAGGGATCAGTGGTGGAGCGGTAGGCTAACTGGGCTACACTGTTACACAGGGATCAGTGGTGGAGCGGTAGGCTACCTGGGGGTTGCTGAGGTTTAGCTCTGGGTTGATCTCCCCAAAGGTATTAACGGCAGGCAGATCCAGGGCCTGCCTCACCTCACTGTAGGTGGGTATGCCGAAGTCCCGCCCCCTCTGGATGGTCAGAGCCACCAGGTCCGAGCGGGAGAACCTAAGGGGACCATACATGTAGTCTGGCAGGGCAGAGAAACAATTAGAGATGGGACCAATGTTCTGCTCCTCAGGTGTTACGTCATAATGAAATTAGCTATTGGTGAATAATAAGGATTCTGATCATAAACCTCTCAGGTCTTCCACGACCACATTGTCGGTTCTCTCTGCAATCTGCGAGGCCATGCCCATGACGAGGTCGTCCACATCCTGGCCCGTCCTCAAGTTCACACTCTGGTTGAACAGTGAAGACAAAATAAAGTAACGTACGCCCAACTGCATGTCAAAACTGATCAGGGAATGAAGAAAACAACTTTGAAAACAACCGCTCACATATGATACATACATAGTTTAATACATACATAGCATACCTCACCCCACAGGGAACCTTATTATGGTTTAGCCAAAGAATATGGCAGGATGGAATAACGTACCTCACGCTTCCAGAAGCTGTTACACAGACGCAGTGCAGGGGAGAGACTACCATCGGCGTTAACCACCTCCCGGAAATGACAGGTTCTGTTCCTGCAATGTGACCAAGTGGAAGGCTTTGTTTAAACTGTCTTTCTTTTAGGACAACACTTCCTGAACAACCAGTACCTCATGTATACGCCAGGTGGGACCGCCGTGATGCCGAGACGGATGGCAGCCACTTCAAACTCAGGGGAAATCCCTGGGTCAACAAACTTCTGATAACCTTTACACACACAGAAGCACTCCTTGTAGACGTGCAAGCATATAAAATCAAAGCAGGATAGGTTCATATATACGAGTGTAATCTGATATGGCGATAGACGTGAAACCTGGCCCAGGTCCACTTAGCCTACATCTCCTGCTGCATTACTCAGCAGAAGCTTGAGAGAGCTGCCTGCTGACATGGCACGTATTTGTTCAACAGCGCCAGAGTTAGCTGAGCTAATAGAGGCTTGCGGTCAGCAGTCTATCGCCTGCTCCTCCTCCCCCTTTGTGTCCACAGAATCCTTTTCACTCTGCTCACCTGGATACGGTGGAAGAGTGCCGTTGCTGAGGTACACGGGGAGCCACTCATACAGGGCGATGTTCTGTGGAGCAACAAAGGAGAAAACTAAACACAGCTGATAACCAGAAGTGTTTCCAAATATCTCCATGACTGTTGTACACAGGACATATCTACTCTTCATTCTTTATCCATTGTACATCTTTCCCGTAGTGATGTAGGTTCTTTGTGGACCTGCAGTGTTGTCATACTAATGATGTCATTTGATTTATCATGATGTATTTGAATGATTGACCCGCCCTGGGAGTGCATGATGTAAGCCAGCCTTCCCGTCCAACGCTGACACATGGACAGAGAGGTCCTTCAACCCGTACCTGGAGTGTGGCCACCACCGTCTTCCTGGCGTGCTGGAACAGCTTTTCGTCCGACCATCCAGGGTGCTCCATATGCAGCCGGGTGGCCAGGTGATTGTGGTAACGAAACCAGATAATCCCCTCAGCGGCTGTGAACAGGTTCTCATTGGCCCAGGCGTTGCCAAACTCTGGAAACAGGAGGAGGGGGGGGACATTTCCAGTTAGATCTACATGATAACATGGCTCGGCAGCGTGGTAGAAACAAACACACAGATACTATGACATGATCTAACATCTACAGAGACATGTTGAGGCTATGGTGTAATGATGTTGATGTAATGCTGAAGACGCTGTATGTTCCATTGTTACGGTGCTGTCCCTTCACTGGTATGGGCCCCCTCCCACCACTAATGGAGAGATAATGACAGCTGTTTGTTTCCAAAGGGGCCGGAGAGCTGAAGGTTACAACAGGAGGACAATCCCCAGCCCCACCACCGCCCAGGCCAGGGTAATAACAAGACGCACACACACCACGCGGAGCAACAACACACGGGTCTGGGCAGGGCCACGCTACGGGCCTCTGGTCAGAGCGCGCAGGATTTGCTGTGGTGAGCTTAACAATCCGTTTACACAATAGAGAGTCAGCATACGTCACAAACACACACACACACACACACATATCATTGTTGGCTCTACGCCGTGATGGGAGAGCGTAATCCAGGGGATGCCAATTGTCTTTATTGTCATCTGAGTTTTAACACAAACTCGATGACAAAGATGCTTAAACCAAACCATCCATCAGACTTAGCCTGCACCACAAAAACTTTTTCTTTCTTTCTTTCTTTTGTCGAGGATGCTGCTTCAGAAAGGAAGAGGCCCAGCTTGAATGTGTTAGAGTGAAGTGAAGTGTTACCGTAGAGACCAGCGGTTCCATGGTCGCCCGTGGAGGGGTCCGGGGCACTCCACATGCGCAGCTGACCCACGTCCTGCCTGGGCATGTTCCACTGGGGGCCCGAGGCCAGGAGCCCCCCGAAGAAGAGCCGCAGGGTGTCGGACCAGGAGGAGGACGGCCCGTAGACGGAGCTGCCGTCGATCCAGGCTGTCACCAGGTTCACCTGCAGCCCCCAGCAGACCAGGAACAACAGAGTCCTGTCAGGCTGCCTAGGTCTGTACTGGGATGCGAGGTCTGGGTCCCTCATGGACACACAGTGCTGCTGTCTGTGGGTGATTTTCTGCTGACCGTTTTTCGTGTTTTGTACACTTTAATGAGCTAAGATGTTAACACAACAATCATAACCCTCACAAAAAGTTGCAAAATGACAACAATCCCTTTGGTAAAGATAAATGAGTTTTATCAGTTGAGGGATTTGGATTTCATGAACTCCACTGACCTGTCCATTCCCTCCAAGACTCTTGTTCTTGTGTCGCCTGGATTTGTCAAGAATGAACGTAGGTAAAAAGGTTTTGAATAGCTTTTGTGATAATGACAATGTCTAGAGCATGTAGCTGTTCAGTTAACCAGCCACACAACTTCACGTTAAAAAGCATCTCCCCAATAAACATGATGCAATTGATTATTTTGTGAAGACAAATATTGAATACTCAGGACCAGGTGTGTAATCAGCCTTCTGATCACTCCCTCCTCCCTAATGCTGGTTGCCATGACTCCATTCACCCCCTTTAGAGAGAGACCCTCGGTGTTCTCCAAAGGGTCTCAGTCTTAAGCCATGCAGTCATTTGCTTCATGCGTTGTAAGCCCCTAAACCCCATCATGGTTACGTTTGGTCCAACGTTATTTTTCGACATTTCATTGTTCACTATTTGTACCACTTCTGACCAATGCAATATAACTAAATTTCTCTCAACATGTCATCTGTTTTATATATATTCATAATGTCTTGTCGTGTAGGAGTTTGAAGAGAACTTCAGTGATAACCCTGGTCTACAGTGCTGCTACTGTATGCCACACTGGCAAATGATTCATATTGTCCTCTTATGTCAGATAGAGATGCAATGCATGTGCATGCTCCTTTTGTGTGGCTCATTGTGCGGTTTGTATTGGTCTAAATACCTGAACCCGGGGATTATTGGGACTCTGGCCAGAGTCCTTGTCCCACGGCCCTCTGTGGAAGGGAAGCTCGACCTTTCCGGTGCTGAAGGGGTCAAACACTGGGTCACCCTTGGGAATGTCAATGTTCATGAACTGAGGGGGACATCCAGGCAGCCTGGAATCAAAGATCTCGAACGTCAAGTGGTAACCTGGAAAGTGAAAAAGGGCAAATTAGTAAAATAGAATGTTTGAGTAAATCATACTGTTGGTGTAAATTAGATGAATGGTGCAAGTCCATAATGATCATATGGTAGTAAGACTTTGTACAATGATTAGGCAAAACATTTACCAAAGAACACAGAGAGCACAGTTTGGTTGCGTGCTGAGGGCAGACCGGAGGGTCCACGTGTCAGAGCGCGGCTGAGGCGTCGAGGGTTTGGGTGCTGCGGCTCCTGGATGGGATGGGCGACGCCGTCCGCGTAATGCGCGGGCATGAGCCTCATGAGATGGGAACCTTTAGCAGAAACCTCAGTGAGTATATGAAGACAGACTAGGGCAGGGCTACAGGAGCATGTACACACTGCTGTGCTATACTTACCGACGGCCCCGCGGTTGGGATATCCTAAGTTGTTGTACCAGCCGTCACATCTTGGGACCTCCCAGTCGTTCTTAGACTGGCAAACTGGTGAAATAATAAACGAATATAATAAATTTTCAAATATATATTTGTAAACATCTTGGATCTGTGGTAACCACTACTACTACTAAAAAAACCGTGCAAATGACATTCGTCCACTTACTTTGAATCACAAGTAGGCCTAAAAAAACGAGCATGACGGAGGAACTCTGAGCGCTTTTACGCAGATCCATTGATGCGAGCGATGCGCTTCAGCGCAGTCCAGTTAAGAGCTGCTCAGAGCCGTCTGGAGTCCTGCCTGCTGCTGCGGCTGGCTGGCTAGGGTTACAGCCATTTGATTTAGCAGTTTAGAGAAAACAATGTGTTAATTAGAAGCCGTTTGGTTGAACAAAGGTAAGCGTGTTGCATTTAATGTTTCATAGGCCTAGTGTCTAGGTTAGTTTGTCAATTATACATCCGGGCTATACAATCTACATGAAACGGCTCTTTTAAAATAAAAATTGGTTTATCATATCTATAAGATTGAAAAAAGTAGGAAACTTACATCTTATCCAAAGGAGGGGATGAGAAGTACACTGCGTAAGTTCCAGTGCGCTGCAGGGGCAGCAGCAAGCGAATGGGGCGAAGCTAAACACACTCTGCGTTTATCACATACTTCAGGTGACCTGTCGCCCATTAAGGAATGGCCGTAATCTGTGCCTCGCACCTCCTTCTCAAGGGATTCCGATCACTGCATCCTCCTCCCAAGTGACAGTATATAAGAAGTGTACCCATATGTCCGTGCACCATTACCTCTCGCTCCCGCTCGGATCCAAACATCTCTCCACTCTCAGGTGAGCTGACTTTTCTTGTCCTTTTTCAAACATTTTTATTTCCTTTTTTTGATTAAGTGATGAAGAGATATCGTTTGTGTGTGTGTGTGTGTGTGTGTGTGTGTGTGTGTGTGTGTGTGTGTGTGTGTCTGGTGTGTGTCTGGTGTGTGTGTGTGTGTGTGTGTGTGTGTGTGTGTGTGTGTGTGTGTGTGTGTGTGTATAGAGTAGGGCTGATATGTGAAACCACTTTAAATTCATGTGATGAATGTTACTATGCACACACACACCTTGCATGCATATTTACCAGTTATGTTTATTGTGCCTCGGAAAAACTGAAGCAAATTGTTTATTATTCAGGTATTGACAGTTATCCACCCCCCCTCCCCTCCCTACCGTGTCTGTCTCTCCATTCTTAAAGAGGACGCAGTGAATACGGATGTCCAATAGAGTTAGAGGTGTGATATGATGCCATATCTCAGCCCTCTTGTCTTTTGGCCAGGAAACCACATGAGAACAATTAGGATGTGGGTAAATGAATCAATGGATATCTGTCAACGCTGCACACAGGGAAAGGAACACAGTTAAGTGAGAGCGAGCTATGGTTCTCCATCTCAAAATTGTTGACACGCGCACATTCACACACACACGCACACACATATGGACATGCACGCACACACTCACGTACACAGCCACAAACATAAGGACCAGAGCCAAGCAGTGGTGATGTAACATAGGTGGGTCTCTTCACAGAATTTCTGCAGGGC
>JAOPUD010000162.1:19950696-19961217 GCA_027122715.1 Trisopterus minutus
GGTATCGGAGGTGCCTGGACTCCAGTACTCGCCGATACCGATACCAGCATTTTCGGCAGTATCGGAGACATTTCCGACACTGGTATCGGAATCGGAACAACTCTAGTTTGAAGCCCACATGTGGGCGTGGTCACAACTGGATTTTCTTCAGTAGATATTGCTAAGCCTTCATGTCATTTTTTCATGAGTAAAACCCATCCATGTATAGCTTAATTAACCAAGTGAATGTTTTTCTCTCAATAAGAACAATGATTCAGATAAAACTTAAAGGGCTTGGCTGGCTTGCTAGACCCCAGGGTAATTGTTGATGTCAATTATTGGTCATGTTGGTCAGGTTGTTCAACCCCCTCCCGCTGGTTACAAGCAATCCAACCACTCAATTTCAGGTCGGTGTATTTAGGATTGAACTGTGGATTATTTATTGCTTTGGCCTGCTTTTGGCTTTTATTTTTACAGTGCCCGAAGTTACTACTTTACAAACTTGTTGATGACCAACATTTAAAAAAACATTTTCAGCCTTGGGTCAAATCGAAGCGTAGTGTTGATGATCATACACTTCTTATAGGCGGTATCTACATTGGCACGACACCGGCTTCCTCCATCTTCTGCGCAACCTTTTTAAATAAATCGTCGTTATCGTTTTCCTATGGTGACAACAACACGACTACCATCTCATTCTACTTCCTGCTCATGGCCTCCGGAAAAGATCTCGAGCATGCGTAGAACGCAAACTCTGATAAGCGATACGATGCTGATGTACATGCAGGTAGAATGCTGACTATGAACGACTTGAATGTGCACACTGTAGAGTTAGGTGGTTCTATAAGCACAGAGAGAGGTTTCCAGTATGTACTCTTTAAGCATGACTTTATTCCAGTGTCTTTTTAACAACCCACCAAGCCTAACCGGTAGGGGCACCATCACATCCTGTGTCCTATAAAATCCCATAACACTCCATTCCCATTTCTACGATCAGCTGTACTGATATATAACTCAAGATTAACACCTCTGGACTGTGACAGACTATATCAAAAGTTAACTGTTCCAAGTCTCGAATATTCCTGTAGAACTATTTCTCTGTATGTAATCTCTGTATGTAATGAACAATAAGCATCTGAACAGTAACTGGAAAATCGGAACTAAGAAGGTGGGGTAGACTGCCCGATCCTCCTGCTAAGTGTGGGGGTCACTGGCTGACCAGTAAGTTGCTCTGGTCTGGTGGGATGGTCTGGTAGGATGGTCAGCGCTGCTTGTGCCACTGACGTAGTGGCGAGGTGGTTTCGGTTGTGGTGCAGGATCGTTCTGGGAGTGTCAATGAAGTATGATCTTGCTGCTTCCGCCTGTCCCCGTCATGAGCTCTGTGTCTTTTGTTGAAGTTCCAGCTCAATCTCTGTCTCATCTTCTGTTCCTCCTCTTTGAGTTTGGTTATGTCAGTCCAGCCTGGTTTGAGAGAAGACAGTGACCGGAACTCTTGTTCTGAGCTGCCGGCCCATTGACAGCTGTGCTGGACCCATTGGCGAGTGGGGTGGCTCTGTAAGCCATGTGGAGGAGGCCTTTAACTGTCTGCACGGCGTGCTCTTGCTCTGAGCCTGTCTGGGGCTGGACGTTGTGTATGTGAACCCCCACTGTGTTGCGAACTCAGTGAAGCATTCAGACGCAAACTGGGGTCCATTATCTGTCATGACCTCAGACGGTATGCCATGCCTGGCGAAGATAGACTTGCAATGTTCCACTACCGCTAATGAGGTTGTTGATGTGAATTGACCTCAGTGAAACAGGACAAGCAGTATACCACTAATAGATACTGGTTATTGTTCCACTGGAACAAGTCAGCACCCACCTTTGCCCATGGTCTGTCAGGGAACTCTGTCGGCTCTGTATCAATGGCTCGCAGCCCTCGACCACTTTCTGAAGCTGTGTACACAGTCCCGGCTACCAGATACAGTCGATTGTTATCTAATGTGGATCTGTCTGGCCAGCCCTCATTACAGTACCTTTTCATTTGGCACAGTATTCCATCACGCTCTTGGTGTTCCCTTCTGTAGCTGTGAGGGTTGACATGATCATGTTTACATACAGGTTGACTTCCTCTTCCCCTCTTGACATCCCTTAACACTACACACACTTCCTCTGTCAGTTGACGGATGGGCGAGGGCGTGTCTGACGTATGGGGGAGTAGTCTTTGTGGATGCAGCCTGCAGCCAATTAAATCGCTCCCTGCTTAAAGCTTTTTCCTGCGTCTTCTTGCTTGTTGTTGTAATTGCAAAATGGATCCCGTAGTCACAAGTGTAAAAGGCTTGAAGGCTTGAAAAGTTGAACATTTCTCATCTTTTGATGCAGGCCACGGAGCCGAAAGAACAGACAGACCCACAATGCATTCCAAAAACGCCTCATGCAAAGCCAATGAGATCCGTCAACGGAGGGACGGAGGTAGTGTGCACCAGGCATTATCCGATTTTGCGTGTTCGTTCATGTTCAAATTTTTGTGCAAAGTAGACTGGAAAAGGGTGTATACATACATTTTACAAGTCCTGTTGAGGTCTTATTTGTTTATTTACCCGATTATGACTCTCCATGTATACGTGCTGACAAAGTACGTGCTCACGAACGGCCGCATTTCCGAATGTTCAGGCTCAGCTAAAAGGGGTGAGTTGAACAACAATAAATGCTGATTCACATCTCGACATAGATAATAGCTGCCTCTCATTCAGGGATTCCGCATCCTCTGAAGGCTGCCTTTGAAGACCGATTGCGTCACAGTGGTGCGTCAAGGCTGCCCCGTTTCGAAGGCTCTTTCAATTGCGCCCGAGAAATGCATGGTCCAACGTATCCAACGTATCATTGCATGTTGGATTTTTTCAGAAATGGTGTGGAAGAGAGCGGAAGCAGCAGCTGCAGCAAATTACATATTTAATGACAAAACTATGTAAAACCATTTTTTTATATTTAAATAAGTTGGGACTATTAAAAATATGTAGCTTTATTGTCAAAGTTAAAAATGACATTAACACTAGCCATTTATATTATATAATTATTATATAACAGCTACATATTTCTCCTCCGCCGTCCGGTTTGGACCCCAGCTGTCAGGGTTGGTAGGTGACAGTTGCGGCCTGTCGTCTCACAAGGTAAAGGGTGTTAACGGCTTGTTACGCTAACTGGAAATGCTCCGTAGGCCAGACCGTCTCATTTAAAAACGCTCGTTCGGAATTGAGACACAGCCAATGTAAACCTTTACCCAAGGGTCTTAGCAAACCGGCCAAATCTTTAAGAAAACAACTTAATATCCTGTAGATTTTAACATCAAATTATGTACCTGTGGCTCTCTGTTTGTGCACTGGTCTCCTTCAGGTGACTATCCGAGGTCAGCTGTTTCCGCACGAAGGCGGCACAGGGAAGAACGTTTTCCTCATGCATGCAGACCAGGCAGGAGAGCACAGCAGTGCCACCATCATGTGCTCTGTGGAAGAGCTGTCGCTGGCACACTACTGCAGGCAGGGTTATGACCAAGGTAGGCACCGCTTCTCCCTGTCCATCCCTCCATCCAATCCAACTGTAAGTAATTGTCTCTATCATGCTGGTTATAGGGATCCATGGGGAGGGCTCAACATTTTCAACCCTGTTTGGCCTTCTATTATGGGATGTCATTTTCATGGAGGGTATTCCAGATGTTTTCCGAAATCTCTACCAGGTGTGTGTAATAAAAAAAAAAGTCTCATGTTTAATTATATAAATTCACCAATATGAATGAACACAAAATTCACACAAACATATTAACCTGTCGTCTCCTCTCGCAGACATGTCCGTTGGACCTTTTCACTGATTGTTTCTATGGGAACCGGAGAGAGCCGATTGAGACACGCGTGCAGCTGCTTCGTGAAGCTTCAGTGGAAGTACTGCATAGCATGATGGAAGATGTGTGGACATGTCACATGGGCAAAGCGTGTTCACTGGTCAACTGGGAGCGCTTCTCCAGCCTGCAACAGGCACAGGTAGTGATCTTAGATGTTTTATACTTTGTACCATAGTGAGTTTGTTTATGCTTCTACTGCTGTGAAACGAGCAAGAGAGGGGATTTAGGCAAGCAGCACGCCATGTACTCACAACATTTTCCTTAATGCATATTTGAAACAACATCATCAAACATTTCATGAGCAGATCTAACGACAGATGTAATTTTGTCTAATGTGTCCTTTAACAGTGGGAGGTAGAAGTGGCCACCTAATACTTCATGTGTATTGTCTTGGCAGAGTCTGGTGTCATGCCTGGGAGGAGCTTTCTTGGCAGGAATGATCACACGCATGGCAAAGGATTACAGGCATTGCCGAGCAGGTCTGCCAGATCTGGTGGTGTGGAGCACATCGGCCAACAGCTACAAGGTGAGATGGAATCAAAGTTCAACTCTCTGTTAAGTTTTCAGTTTTGTTTCTAGTATTAATGTTGCAACTCCTTGAACTCGGGATAGGTTTGTAAGCCAAGGGACAAAGTGCATGGCCCAGGCCCCGGAACCCAGTGCACTGATGGGAAGTCCATTTCTGTGCATGTGTTTCAGTTGGTGGAGGTGAAGGGGCCGAGCGACAGGCTGTCCCAGAAGCAGCAGATCTGGCTGGACGAGCTCCAAAAGCTGGGGGCGGACGTGGAGGTGTGCCATGTGACCTCCATCGGAGCTAAAGGATTCGCTGTTGAAAGAAAGTAGTGCCATGGTATTTTATTGTATTGTCCGGGCAGAAGCATTCTATTTGGGGGCTATTAAGGACAATTGATTGCCATCAGTAGCAAATGTTCAATTATAATGTAATTATAATAAAGTTTGTGATTATTAGCTGTAATTTGAAGTGAACAATTCAATACAATATAATTTTGATATTGATGATCACATCATATAATTTATGATGTAGCAAAAAAAAGCCCAAAAATGTATTGTCTTACAATGTGCTTACTTTCCATGTAGAAAAAGAACATGCCATTAAACACTTTTCTAATTGGACCTCCATGTCATTTAACACTACTCAATGATAACCACTTTAAGCACTCCATTGAAAATGTGTTCTTGTTACCTGTAAAGAGGAAATGAAAGACCCAATAAAATAGTATTTGGATAAATGGTGTACAGTATCTCAAGGACAATAGGATAATCAACTTGACTTTCATAACCTGGGGAGATCTCGAGCCACTGTGCTGGTGTTCATCTTAGACTATAATTAATTGATGCCATTTAACAGCAACATATGTTTAGCACGTTCTACCTAATATGGCCACTCAGAGATTTACTTGTTGTGTCTTGGATTCCCTCATGCAAGGGAGCAGTATTGAGTTAAGTGTTTCGCTCAAGGACGCTTCAACAAGCCAGAAGGGAGCTTGACAAACGAGCCAGTCAGCCCCCTAAGATACTGTCGCCACTTACATACTTGGCTGATGATTAATATGAATTACTTTGACTTTGTGCCTTTCACACTGTACAAAGCTCCTTCTGTGCCATAAACGCTTAATATCCCATGAGGCATTTGAAGTAATATTTTTCTTCCCATAAATATTGAATGACTGGATATCGTGGAATTTGTAATGTACATTCCTGCAATAGTGAAAAGCTTTGTAAAAATATGTCGATTTTAACAACATTATTTTTTTTAAGGAAAATTGTGTGACGGGATGACAAGAGTGCGTGTGACGTAGACAGCGTCCGACAGTAGAGGGAGGCGGCGGTGAGGAAGCTGCGGTGATAAACACAGGGCGTCTGCGCCTATCTAAGGAGGACGAGAAGTGACAACGGCATCGATGCTCTAACAATGGATTTATCAGATATGCTTCTCTTTAAAACATTCTTCTTTGTATGTCTACTGAACAACGCTCAAGGTAAGCGAGGCGACTGCAGTGAACGCGACATAAGTGGTGTTCACTGGGCGAACTAAGCCCGATGAGCTGAGAGATAGCGCAAAGCTAGGAGGGGCTAGCAGGCTAAGCTAGCGGTGGGAGCGGACCGGGGCCTGCTTGTTATGCCGAACACCGCGTCCTTATTGTTGGATTTGGTCCCGCTAACAGACGAATTCACCATAGAGGATCCTCTGGCTTGTTCAGCTCGTTTAACGTTGCAGCTTTCGTCTGTGTAACGGAATGTGTTGTCACCTCTTTGGTTTCTGTTGGGCTCGTTAAAGGTTTTGTTTTGGTGAAACCACCGCCGACAGCCATTGTTGTGACTTGTGATGTTGAGTCCATGGCTAGGTTAGCAAAGCGCAAGCCCGGAGCTAACGAGGGTCCACAGCTAGGTTAGCCCAGCGTTAGCCAGGAGTTAACGAGGACTCTGTCTATATGGATGGGGTCCACGGCTAGGCTAGCCTGGAGCTAACGAGGACGCTGTCTATACGGATGGGTCCACGGCTAGGCTAGCCTGGAGCTAACGAGGACGCTGTCTGTTAAAGCGTAATAACGGACGTGTCGTGAGACATCATGCCATGGTCTGTGGGGTTTGAGGTCGTGCCGTATTTTTACTTTTTATTTATTTATTTATTTATTTATTTTTAATTGAGGCATACTGTCATGGGTTGACGTTACTCTGTGTTGCTTACAGATGTGGTGATGTTATAAACTTACATGAAGGTGTCCGCTGAGTGTATACCTAACGTTAGTTCAGTTGGTTATTGTACTGCCTTATTGTAACGTTTGGTATATAAGTACCGGTTTAATATATGTTGTTTAAGTTTAGTAAGTCTATGCGCCATCGATGGTCCTCTCCCTAACGTTACAATAACGCTGTTATCTGTCCTGCCTGTTATAGCGTTGACTAACGTTACAGTGAGGTTACCAGGTTACTGCCTAACGTTAACTACATTGCTATTAAGAGTATTGTTAACTATCAACAATACTTTAAATTCGGTCCCAACATTTGATTCAAACTGGTTTTGACGGTCTTTCGATGGTAACTTTGATCGTACATAATCCCCAAAGTTCATGACCTAAATTAACGTTGATAAGAATTAGAAATTTCTGTTCAAACCCGTAACATAACACAAAGAATATGGTCCTTTTACTTATTGTACTCGTCTAGATGGAAAATATAACGTTATGGTTCATACTTAAATATTTTGTGACAAAAGGGGAATCCTGATCTGCTTGACCATATTTGTCATAAATAAAATCGATTAAAGCCTTATTGCATATATATATATAGAGAGAGAGAGAGAGAGAGAGAGAGAGAGAGAGAGAGAGAGAACAGTAGTCTATATATCGAAGTCAGGCCGTGTCTTGTAGGCCACAAGAACATATTATTTAACGCTCAGGTTTTGATGACTTTTGAAATTGCCCCATTAATGTGAATTTTATAACCTGTCCTAAAAACATGTTTTTTTTGACTGCTGTTTGATAATGCCAAATAATGTTACAACTTGATAGTGTATTGAAAACATGAGCAACATAAGCACTAAAGGTTCTTGTTAAGTTTTAGTAATAAACAGTAATAACCCAAAGCATGTACTAAAATAAAATGTTGGCATGTCTTAGTAGCAGGGCTAACACTCATCCTACACATTCACACACCAATCAGTGTTGTCGCTGAACTGTATTTGCATAATTCGGTGGCGAAAATTGTACCCAGAATCTTTTTTTTGGCATGTACGCACACAACACATCAAATAAGCCCTCCAGACCATTTTTTCATTGATAATCGAGTATAAGAGTTTAACCAGCACAATGTTTGGCTTCTATGTTATTGGCTAGGGGCAGCGCGGAACGCTTCCAAATCTGCATTTTTTAACCACTATTATAGCGTAGAGGGAGTTTATTAAAAAAGACTGTTTTCCAGGGCTGTGTTCCAATATCCAAACTATCCATACTCTCACTATACTTAGTTTGAGTACGTAGAGCGTTCCAATCACGGCGAACAGAAGTTTACTGAAAGGACCCGGATGGTATACTCAAAACGGTCAAACCGTGAAGTGTGGATCGATCATGGACCTATAAAGAATGGACACCGGATTGAATCATGGCGCCTATTCATTCCTATGGAAACTGCCCAGTGGCGCAGGGCAACATCAAGGACAGAATTGCTTCCGCATCATGGGAGCCTAGCCACGCCCTAGTGCATGACTGTAGGGATGTAGAAATATTCTCGTTCTCTAGCATTGTTAGAATTGTAGCATCATAAGCGAGAAGTCTGAGCGAGCACAGTCGCATGGTTTACCGACCATGGAAGTATAAGTTACGAACCCCCCGATTATTCACTCTACGTGATACTATACGTGCACTGAGCCCTCTCGGAGGCCCGGCTGAAACAACATTTGTTTCACTACGACTCCTTTCAGCTGCCCACCCCTCCTTCCCCGCCTAATAAAATGCTTGAGGTGGTGTTTTGAAAAGAGAACTTTTTAATAGTACATGGTCCAAAGATAATTATGAGCCTTTGATTGAAAAATAGAAAATTTCCCCGCTTGTATTGGAGTGGACGGGTATATCTACTTCCATGATTTGAGGGACCCGTCCACAGCCCGCTAAAAAACTGCAGTACCAGGCCTGGCCACTGAGCATGGGTGGATTGTGGAAGTAGGCACTGCTCCTTGGGGCCTGGGAGCGATGCACACTTTTCGTACACTTTTCGGCAGCCATCTTAGCTAGGTAGCGGAAGAGGCGATGCCAGGCTGAGCCAACGTCGGCAGTTGCGATCGTTATTTCCGGTTAGTGCACCATGGAGTATTCGATTTGGAACGACACTAACATCTGAAAATCAACGCACTCACTGAGTGCGGTTAGTGTACTACATTTAAGTGTACTCATGGAAGTATAGATATTGGAACACAGCACAAGTCTGTGCCTTACCCGTAGGTCCATGTTTCCAGGAAGTCCACTGAAGTTGATTACCGCTACCGTAGCTAATTTAATAGAGCCGTTATTACACTTGAATGGTAAAAACAGAAGAAACCTATTCTGAAGGGAAGGTGTTTTGTTTGTGAACCCTGCAGGACACTATGGGAATCCCCTGAATAAGTACATCCGCCACTATGAGGGTCTGTCCTACGACACGGACCCCGTGGACGACAAGCACCAGAGAGTCAAGAGGGCCCTCTCCCACGAGGACAAGTTCCTCCACTTAGATTTCCACGCACACGGAAGGTATGTGATGATTATATTTATTTATTTCACCCTGGCACGCCACCATAATCACCGACCACGCAGTTTCCACCGCTTATGCAACACACTGTGTGTAATTAGAGTGACACATGCGTCCGGAGAATGGATTGAAATAGTTTGTTTTTGGATGGGTTTCTTTGTAGTAGTGCTGGTTATAGTCATCGTTATATTTAGTAGCTATAATTTCCATTTGTTTTCTTGGGGAGGTCTCCCAGCTGTAACGGAGCCCTGGTGGCTGCTGTGGGGGAGAAGGGGGCTGTGGTGGGTGATCTGCACCAACGTGTGCTGCCATACTCAGTGGGTTGATGGAGCGAGAAGAGACCATCTGGCTTGGAGCTTGGCGTACATTGCGCTTGTCTTCCTGCCTGTAGCAGGGTCTGCTGTGCCAAAGATAGATGGATGGATAGATTCTGTTCAACAGGGAAGGAAATGAAGAAGATAGAAGGAACAACAGAGATTGGTTGGGAGATGTCGATTCCTTTGTCCCACTGGTCTCTCCAGGCAGCGGTGGTGTCTTTATTTTAGGGTTTTTGCGCTCGATTGATAAGTTGGAAATACATTTCATTCCAACCTCTCCTTGCGTCACGCCCTATAGATATGCGCAGCTGGGTTCTGGAATTAACAGCTTCAATTATTATAAGCTATTAATACCTCTTCATCCTGAGAAATGCTGAGAAGGGCTTTTCTGATTTGTAAACCCAGAATTATCTGTTCGCACAGCATCACCATTTATACATTAGATGTTCTTTTTTATATATATATATATATATATACACACTGTATAATTGCGCAGATCTTGTGTTTGAAAATGGATTGCCTTACTGTAAGTGAAGCATTGCTTGCAACACACACACACACACACACACACACACACACACACACACACCCTGTATTCCATACGTACCTGCATCTTTAACTATGTCATCCGCTTTGCACTGTTTATAATGTCTCCCTGTCGCCAACCACAAAAAATGGTTTCACGCCCTCATTTTTCTGCTCTTCAATTATTCAACAGAGAACTATTTGTCATTCTTGGGCTTAACAGCCAAACACCATTTGTATTATATTTGTTGGTATGCATTTTCCTTTCTCTAAAGTATGACTAGTCTAGGGAGCCAGGGAGGCAAAACGTGATGCAGTGTATTACAGTGTATTTTTAAATCTAACTTTGCCCTCTCTCTAATGAAATGTATTCGTCATTGCAGACAATTTAATCTGCGGATGAAAAGGGACACCACCATATTTGCCCAAGACCTAAAGGTGGACATCTCAGGCACTGAGATACCTTATGATACCTCCCACATATACACAGGGGAAATCTACGGTGAGCTTGTGTGTGTGTGTGTGTGTGTGTGTGTGTGTGTGTGTGTGTGTGTGTGTGTGTGTGTGTGTGTGTGTGTGTGT
>JAOPUD010000162.1:19992468-20006413 GCA_027122715.1 Trisopterus minutus
ATAATAATATATAGTGTAATATAATATAATAATATATAGTGTAATATAATATAATAATATATAGTGTAATATAATATCTCTGGACCTGCTCCTTGCTCTTCTCCACTCGGTCCATGAGGCGGTCTGCGCTGCCCCGCTCCTCAGTCAGGTCCTCCTCCAATTGGCCGATCCGTCTCTAAGGGGGGGGGTGGGGGTTGGGGGGGTGCATATGATGAAAACAAATATACATGGATATCATATTTTAAAATAGTTTCTAATATATGATTGTATTGTTTTGCTTAGTATTGTATTATATAATATTAAGTACTATTAGCTATACTATATGATATAGTATAGTTTGGTAGGTTTCCCAAGGTAATCCTAGCTGTGCTGAGACAGGTCTGATGACTTTCTAACAGTAAACACGAGGCTCAACCCAGAGTAAACAGTGATGACAGCTCTGTGTTGTGTCCTCAGCTCGTCAAACAGGTGGTGAGACGCTCGTTCAGCAGCGATGGCTGTTTTAGATAACCACACATGACTGCAGGGACAAACACTTCCAGGAAGCTTTGCGTCATCCCTTCTCACGTCACCACCGTGTACGTGTACCACTTCACCGACCTGCCTTCATCACCTGTGAGAAGCTGAATCATGTGAAAGTGTCTCCAACTGTTACGGAGGGTTATGTAGAGTGGGCCTAGAACTACTGAATTATAACTATAAGTAGATTTGTTCCCCTTGGCTCCACATCACAAGTTTACACTCTGTTGGATTTAATTATCAGTGTGAGTGTGTGTGTGTGTGTGTGTGTGTGTGGAAGGGCCAGGGCCATTCCATTGGCGTCTACACACACCCCGTTTAAAACTGACGTTTTCTTAGTTGGCTGCTTTTAAGAAAACTAATTGAGTTGTTTCAATGACAAAAGTATGTTCAGAATTACTTGTGGGATTTACTGATCTTCCTCTCGTGAGAGCCTTGCCGAATGAATTTGGTGCCAAAGGCAACGAATACCCGGAACGTGCATTTCAAATACTATCCTTCAATTTACGTGATATAAACATCATTGACACGAGGAATTAACAATCAGACTTTGACGATTGCAGACAAATCCGTTGAGAATCACCCGGGGGGGGGGGGGGGTTGTAAACTTATTATGTATCGATCCCAGTGATTGATCTATAAGGTTCAACATTATCATGTTAAAATACATAAAACATTTAGATTAGCACAAAAAAAATGCTTTTTCACACAAATACAAGACTTACACACAATTGCTTACTCCCCACCACAATTATAAAATAATAAATATTTTCCCCAGCCTGAGGAACTTGGGTTCGGGGAGAAAATCGAACCCCTTGTGTGCACATGAATATGAATCTGAATCTGTCTGTCTTTCTGTGTGTGTGTGAAGGCGCGCATGTACGTGTGTGTTCCATGGCCTCTACCTCCATGAGTTTGACCTGCTGCTGGTGGTTGTCCAGCGTGGCCAGGTCTCTCTTCTCCAGCTCCTCTGCCTTCTGCTCCAGCTGCCTGCTCCGCCCCTGGGCCTCCTGGTGCTCCCGCCGGCTCTGCTGCATGTCCTTCTCCAGAGAGAGCAGCTGGACCGCAACACAAACACACACAACACGGTGCAGTCCCACTCAGTTCAGAGGTGTGTAGAACGCACAACACGTTTCAATCCTGTTCAGTGGACAGGTATGAAAGCCAGTACACAAAAAATCTTTAAATTCTTTATTTTGGCACAAATAACTTATCTTCATGTGTAGTCTGCATATTGTCCTACTTCCTACGTCTTGTGAAATACTATTTCCTCCACCATTTTGGCAGTTTTCCATGCAATTCTTCTGCTCGCTCAAACCTAATCTATCCACCAAGCTTTGGTGTACATTCTACAGGAAATGTGCTAGCCCACTTCCTGCCGGCAGTGTTAACCCCCTTCCCGGAGCACTGTGGGGATTCAGAGGATTTGCAGGGTGTACCTCTTCCTGTAGCTTCTTGGCGGTGAGTCTGGACTTGTCCAGCTCCACTCCCTTCTCCTCCAGCTGTCTCCTCAGCTCGGCGAGCTCCCTCTGGCTCCTCTCCCGCGCCTCGTTCACCTGCTGCTGGAGCTTCTCCGTGGAGGCCTCGCACTCGCCCATGATGCTGCTCATCTGTCCCCGTCACAGTCACGGGCACAAGAGAACATTTCTTTGTTGTAAGATATACTGTAGGACTGGGCCTTCCGGAAGAAACAGGACGCGAGATTGTCCTGAGAGAGCATTGGAACATTCACAGGGGTCTAATAAGCAGAATATTAGCCCTATAAATGTCAAAAACAAAAACATTTAATGTGATTTGGATTGGTCTTCGGAAATGTATTGAATTATTAAGTCAATATAACTTTCATGAAGCAGAGGTGCTCTTGACTTTACACACAGTAACTAAACAACGTCATACCAATGTAATGAGGAACAGGTGTACTTAAGGGTCTGTGCTTTCTGATGTTGATGATGAAAGCCAAACATCAGAAATTAACCAAAGTCACCATTAAAGCTGCCATTAAAGTCACACTAGCAAATAGAAATGACTTTCAATCGATCCTTTGACTAACTAGAAAAGCACTCAGAGAGCGCTTTTCGTAAAGCTCTCTCCCACTGAGACAGACTACTGGTAGCTCACACTGAGCAGCCACTCTCTCACCTTCTTCTGCATCTGCTCCACCGTGCGGTCCTGGGTCTTCCTCTCCTCCTCCAGCTCCTGGCGGGTCCTCCAGAGCTCCAGCACCTGGCTCTTCTCCTCCCTGAGCTTGTCCTTCAGCTCTCCGTGCTCATGGTTCAGTTTGGTCAGCTCAATCTGCCCACACAGCACCGAGGTAAGCTAACAGCTCGGTACTTTAGATGAAGCATTAGGTCTTTAAAATGTAAAAGCAACATCCATCACAAATTACATGAGCCAAGAGAGCTAAAGCATTAATTTTATAACGATTAATGAATCAAACATTCACATTTCTGAAGGATTAAGCAGCAAATGTTTGGTATTTGTACTTTGGCGTCAATGACTTAAGCAATAAATAGATAAATGGATTAACAGTGACTAACCAACTCACTAACTAACTCCTTAATGTGCAGAACCAAGGTGTGAGGCGGTTGTTCAGAACAGCCTGTACCTGGACATCTTCCAGACGAGTGATGAGGGACTGGTTGGACTGAGACATCTGATCCTCCTTCTGCCTCACTTCCATCAGAGTGCGTTCAACATGCTGCTTCTCTTTCTGAGCGCAACAATAAAACAACGACAGCACATTTCAGCTCACCTGACCAGACCCACCCTAATGGAACCGAGAGGTGAGACCTTAATGCTGTAATGGTGAAGGTCCTTCTCAGGTCCATCTACCTCCAGCTGGTTGGCCTGTTGCTCCAGCTGTTTCTCCAGGCTCTTGGCCTCCCTGATGGCGTAGTGAAGCTCCTCCACCTTGCTCTCCAGCTGCCTCACCTGCTCCTTCAGGTGCCCCCTCTCTTGGCTCATGGCTCTATACTTGTCTTGGGTCGCTTCCCGGTCTCGCTCCGCCTCTGCCTTGTCTTGACCAAGCAGAGTGTTGCTCTGACAGGAGAGACACAAACAATGCAATAACAACTGCAGTTATAACAAAAAACATTTCCATGGAATGAACTAATATGTGTGGGTTGGAACGAGGAGCCAAATAACCCCTTCAGTCACCTCTTTGGCCTTATCCACTGCTCTGAGGAGCTTCTGAACCTTCTGCAGGTGTTCTTCCTTCAGAGTGGTCACACCTCTCTCGTGGCTTTCCACCTCCTCCTTCAGCGCCACCTTCAGGCCTGCCAGCTCCACCTCCCTTAGCTGGAGCATCTCCTCCTGCTCCTCCTGCACCGTGAGAAGCTCCTGGAAGCCATCCCGCAGCTGGGCCATATCCTGAGACAGGGACATCAGTCATCTAGCAGACTACACATCCAGTCTTCTAGCAGACTACACATCCAGTCTTCTAGCAGACTACACATCCAGTCATCTAGCAGACTACACATCCAGTCTAGCAGTCTACACATCCAGTCATGTAGCAGACTATATCCTGAGACATGTTCATCCAGTCATTTAGCAGACTATATCCTGTGACATGTTCATCCAGTCATCTAGCAGACTATATCCTCAGACCTGGACATCCAGTCATCTAGCAGACTACACTGTTATCCAGCCACTTACCAGGGAGGCTGAGAACAATCAAAGCATGCAAACAAAATTGGAGTAGGGACAAAAAATACCACGTGCTTCATGACCTAGTTTCTAAAAACAACTGAACTAGACACAATGCAGACTGCAAGAGGTAAGAACAACTATTATGGTTTTTGGTCCATCCATCACTTACTTAAATTCATCTTGATTTAAAAGTTTCCTATCTATTTCTCAAATGGTACTCACTTTTAGAAGCACTTCCTTGTCTGCGTTGCTGTCCTCCGTGTTCTTGGCTTGGTCTAACTCGTCGTGCATTTCAGAGAGCTGGTGCTGGAGGTCCTTCATCTCCGTCTTGGAGCGGTCTCGCTCTGCTTTCAGCTGGGCCAGCCTGACAGGCCGAGGTAAATCACATCAAGGCTTGATGCTGTTCATTGAATACTGAAACACTGAATTCTGCAGACTTCAGTATGTTTTGGTGACACATATGACCACAATGTGTTTTTATTCTATTATTTTTAAAATGACATAAAGCTCTTACTCCTGTTTGGTGGAATGAAGGTCTGCCTCCACTTCAGCCAGTCGACCGCGGAGCTTTGACAGCTCAAACTCACCCTTGTTTAACATTTCAGCCATGCTCTTTCTATCATTCCTGGCCTTTTCACAGGCCTTGGCTAACAGCTTTTCATTCTACAGAACATACACAAATAAATATATGACCAACTTCACAAAGACCAAAAGATCCAGTACAACAATTAGTTAAACCTCCATGTTTTTC
Organism: Trisopterus minutus; assembly: GCA_027122715.1. Classification (NCBI taxonomy): domain Eukaryota; kingdom Metazoa; phylum Chordata; class Actinopteri; order Gadiformes; family Gadidae; genus Trisopterus; species Trisopterus minutus. The sequence goes on from JAOPUD010000162.1 coordinate 19,997,387, forward strand.
CGCCAAGGAGATAATGTTTTCCCCAGAGTTTGTTTGTTTGTCTATCTGTCTGTCTGTTAGCAACATAACTCGAAAAGTCGTGGACGGATTTGAATGACATTTTTAGGAAATGTCGGCAATGGGACCAGGAACAAGTGATTACATTTTGGGGGTGATCCGTACACGCTATCACTGGTTACAACACTCGCTGTCTGCCTTGGCGGAGGTCTGCCCTCTCCGAGTGCTTTTCTAGTTATAAATGTGATCTCCTGTAACGGTCGGACTCTGCTGTACCTTAATCTCAACCTTGAGCTTTTTCTTCAACTCATCCACCTCATATTCCAGTACAGTCTGGTTCTCCTGCAGATCCTTAGAGCCAGTAGTATGATAGTAGAGGAAAGAGTATCAACATATAAAGCATGAATCACTGACACCCCACTCTATGAGGGAGAGGACAGCCTCAGAGCTTACCCTCTCCTCCTTCTCCACTATCTCCGCTGTCTTCCACTTCAGCTTGTTCATCCTCTCCAGCACCAGGTGGACCTTCTTCTCTGTGGTGGACTCGTTATCAGTCGTCCTGAAACACCAATGTAAACATATTTCCAGGGTTAACCCCTGGTCATTATGTCTGTCATAATCACATTAGTCTGTGCATTAGTCGTACTCTGATCAGTGTAAATAGGATCTTAGAGAAAAGATCAACTTATTTTGCACCATATTGCACAGAGCAAGGAGTGGTGTTGTTGTGCAACAGTCAATGCAATTGTCCCTTTTTTCAAATGTTTTTTCCATGGATATTATTATTGCTGCCATTGTTATCAAGTCAGTAGAGTGAAAAATCATTAGATTATTACATTCTTGCTCAATGAAGCGACTAGAGACTAAAGCCCATCTATAACCAAGAGTCTGGAAATGTGTTCATAGTCAGGATTCCAATCCAATGCGTTGAGCACACACAGCTGTAACCACCAGCCCTTATCTGAGAGCGTGAGGACCCAACACCATCGGGAGGGCCAAGGGAGGCTCGCCCTCATATTTATAACAAATGTGTCTCACCTCCAAGTCAAGTCGACTTTATTTACTACAACTTCAGCCTCAAAGGGCATCACAGGCACACACTCAAATGAGGTTTGACAGCTCCTCCCCCACACCGGACCGAATGCCTTGAACAGGCAGGAGAGAACCTCCTCCATATGCAGTGGGAACAGGAAGGGACCTTAAGAAGGGATTGAAGAGGATCCCCCTTCAGGAATGCTAGGAGGGCAAGAGGTGACGGGCGGGCCAACACAACTTTGTATTAAAGTGGCATGAATGTTATTTCCTATTTTATGTAATTATGAATGTCATTAAGAATATAATTACAAAGAGGGAATCAGAAGAAGACGAGAAGGCAAAAGGACAAGAGAAGCCCTTGAAAGTGATCTTGTGTATAAGTAACGTGGTGTTGGGTTCAACACATTCCTGAACCAGAGCTAGTATCAGCCGGGCCCAGTAGGTCTACACAGGAAGCACCAGGCCATAGCGGCGCTAGCTAGAGAGCTAGTAGAGATCTAGCTACGGTATTAGCTTGATTCCCCTGGGTCTACTATGTCCTGCACAGCATACTTCAACGTTTGAAACACTCACCCATCCTTGAGATAGAAGTACAGTATCTGTTTGGCTGTGTCTTCATTTGAGTCTGCGGACACCTCCTTCTGCCCTTTCAGAAGATCAGGGGTGACCTGTTTAAGAACCAAACAGCACGTTCATACAGCCTTTGGAATCCTCCTAAGGAATCCTCCTGATACATGTAGTGAAACTCTTTACCTGCGCATCTCTGTCCTGGGTTTCCTCCAAGTGGTTTGAGGGTGCCTGGGACCTGGGTGAAGACACTCGTCCCAGTCCGTTGAGCACTGGTTTGGCGGTCAGGGGAGGTGTTGGGGAGGACTCCCTCCCTGGGTGTTCCTGGTAGAGCTGGGTGGTGGAGGATCTCTGTTGCCTGTGCCCGGTCACTGGTGTGCCCGGGCCTCTGCTGAGGAACCTGGAGCCTGGTTCCTCAGGGGGACAACCGCCGTCTGCGTTCGAGGTCCCAGCCCGGGCGCCCTTCAGAGAGGAGGCTCTGCTGGAGGAGAAGGAGGAGGAGGCTGAGGAGGAAGTGGAGGAGTCCGAGGTCTTCCTGCTGTCCACGCTGCGAGACCTCCTCTGGTCCTCCAGGTGGATCCTGTTCCGCGGGCCGAAGCGACCCCTCTTCTGCTGGGTGCTGTTGAATCGGTCGATCAGCTTGCCCACTGAAGAGATGGTGTCTGTTTCAACAGAGTTTGGGGACCTGGCAGGGGCCGCTTTACCTGGAGGGGCGGGTTCGCTGGGCTGATGCTCGTCTTGGTCTTGATCGAGACCCCCGGCAACTAGCGGGATCCGGGCTCTATTCGTGGGACTGGCGGCCTGGGGGGTTTGAGTAGGAAAGGGACCCGGGTGAGGAGGAGACGCCCGGGGGTCTGCGACGGTCTGTGGGGCGATGAGGAGGCTGAGGTTGTTTCGCTCAGGGTCGTAAGGTCGCAGTAGCTCTGGGTGTCGCTGATAGTGAAGTGCGTTGGATGCTGCAGTTCGTCCTGAGTCCCTGTCTGTGACCTGGCCTTGGCTAGCGGGCCCTTCTTCTGAGGACCGGTCCAGAGATGCACCCCTCCTCTGGTCCTGCTGCTCTGAGTGAGGAGCCGGTGAATCCCTGAGGCTCTCCTGGTCATTGCTGTTCATAACCACGTAGGGACGGCCTTTGGTCCCCTGGATTTGGACCCTCACTCCGAACAGGTTGTCCGGGCTGCTCCTGGGGCGGCTGTGCGGCTGGACGTAGCCTCTCTGGACCCTGATGTCCGGGGAAACATTCATCCTGCGTTGCTCCATCGGAACTCCAATGACTTGAGACACGAGGAGGACTTTGAGTAGTGGTAGGACTGCTGAGAAACATGTATACGTTTCCAATTTGAATTTGAACCAACCATGAGCGTGTAATGCAAAACTAGCAAAGTGGGTCTGGTGGTGGTTAGGCCATATATCATGTGAAATAGCCAGGGTAACTGTTTACACAACACTGGGCTCCGCCTGAGCTTAGGACAATGAATGACAGTTAACTGACACAGCACCCTCGCAGAGCTACACGCATCAGCTGTGCTGAAAGAATAACTTGATACGTATTATCAACACATTGCCACGGCAGAGAAATGAAAACAGTCCATTCTGTGTGCTCGTTACAGGGCAGGCTATTGTAAAGCATCCCAAGCAGCATGACGACAACAATGCGCGGCGGGGAACTCCCGCTGAGTGCCGTCATGCAGTGTGACAATTTGGGGACGCTTTTTATAAACAAGTGTGTCACTGTTAACTAACAACTAACCTTGTTTCTGCCCAAACAAAACACGTTTATTCTGTATAGCACGGTCCTTAGCCATCCTTAAGTTAATGATCAAGTCAAAAGAACGGGAAGCTTGTCAAAGCACCAATCCCGTAAAGTGAAAGACTTAACGTTTTACACAAAAACATTTCTATATTGTGAGGAAAAAAATATTTGCTATATTTTCATTTAAATAATGCGAACAATAAAGTTGTAAAACAGTAAAAGCAGTTCTGATGGATAATGCCCACTCAGGACTTTGTCATCCGGTTCTGCTGAAGCTTCAGATCCACTCTGGGTCGCCTTGCCCTTGGAATATTTACCTAAGTTATAACTTAATGTGAGAAAAACCTCCCAGTATAACGATCACAAGTTAGACAAAACAAAATAATCCTATTCATAAAAGTCTCAAACTTACCAATAGTTACAGAGCGGAGTTACAGCGCAGTCCTCCTCACGACGCGCTGAGGCGGTAATGACCGGGGCGCGTCTACCCGTACTGGTGGGGCTGGGACTGGTGGGGCTGGAAAACGGTGGGGCTGGGACTGGTGGGGCTGGGACTGGTGGGGCTGAGAATGATGGGGCTGGGACTGGTGGGGCTGAGACTGATGGGACTGGGACTGGTGGAGCCTGGTGGGGCTGAGCCTGACTACTTCTCAGACTCTGGTCTTGTGGGGCTGAGCCTGACTGCTAGTCAGTCTCTGGTTGGTGGGGCTGAGCCTGACTAATACTCGGTCTCTGGTCTTCGACCCCAGGCCTACTCGTCCTCCAATGCCTCATCACAACCAAACTCCTACAGTATTAGGCCTGCTTTTATCCCGACTCTATGACCAGTGAAAGAAGCAGGCGACTTATTGAAAAGGACGTTTATTGCTACATCATTTTGACACATGCCTAGGGCTACTTAAGTGTACACATATTGGCTGTTTTTATTTTGCTCAGCAGATAACATGAGATGAGTAGAAACAAATGCAGTTCAATGAAGTAGGAAAGTGATATGCTTAATGGGTAGGCTATAAACATAAAACATTGAACTACTGTTAAAATTGAACACAGCTATTTTCTGCTGCATAATCTTTTCACAGGGATTGTATAAAAGATAACAGATAACTTAGAAAATGGAAACAATGTGATAGAAAAACGAACATGCAATAGCAACCGGTCCGGTCATAGACTAAATTGTAAGAACAATAATTACACTTAAAACGATATGGGGGGAAAACTGCAAAGTGCTCCGTCCTACCAATCAGTGTATCATTAGGTAGGCTTAGATCTATAACACAATGTTGCAGCAAACACATGAAGAACATCACTGTTAAGATATACGATGCCTCTACGTTACAACATTCTTGGATGTCTGGGTTCATTCACAGAATGGTCAAACTCCTGCAATTTTCGCACACACCACAAACACACACGTGGAGTGTTGCATTCCCGTGAGGCACGCATGACGGACAGATGGAGACTCCGTTACGCACACAGCGCGGCGCCGCTCCTCTGAGCTTGAACATATACTCATACATTGTAAACTTGTATCCGTAACATAAAGTGGGCGACCATTTCCCCTACTCTGTCTAAGATATCGCAACAGAAACATAATCAATAAATAGAAAATATGTACAAAAACATCTTCAGTTTACAATGCATTCGTCTGTTACAAGTACGTGTAGGCACAAGTTATAAGTCTGTTTATACCAGACGATTGTTCAATTGCATCAAATGTGAACAGAGCTGCGTTAGAAGACACGAGAGTGACTTCAACTCAGGCCGCTACTTTCTAAGGATGCTCTGCTGGAATCTGCATATTAGAGACATAACCATATCATCATCATCATCATAATGTCAAAATAAGACATTTATATATTGGTATCCACACAGATTTATCATGAATAAATACGCTTAATGTAATGCCAAACTAGGATACTGTCATTTGGTGAAAAATAAAATACCTTAATTCTACTCGTCTTAAGACTAGTTTGGTTCATAAGTTACCTTTAAGGTCAATCCAATGGCCTCTAAAGAGCCAGTGAGCCCACTGATTCAGATGGAAATGAACGCTATGTGATAAAAAAAGTGTTTTGGGCTGAGAGTTTCAGGAAAGAGGGGCGTGTTATCCCCATGGTTACAACCTATGCCAACTTTATGATACTTTTTTCAGTACCGTCGTTGTGTAGCTGTTATGAGTGTTATAATAAGAAATGTTATAAATGAAATACGCCACACACCGTAGCGCTATACTATAGGGGTCCAGGAAACTCCAATCCTCACTCGAACGCAGACATTAAATACATCGCTGCTTCACCCTCCATACTCACACCCTGTGGTTGGATGGAATAGATTACAATGTTGATGATTATATACGACAAATTACCACATTTAAAACAAAATAACGTTTTGGGTTCACTGGCTCTTTAAACAGGGCCATATTGTGTGTGTGTGTGTGTGTGTGTGTGTGTGTGTGTGTGTGTGTGTGTGTGTGACTTGGAGGGAATGAAGATGTGTAGTGATAGTAGGAGCTACTGGAGACATGGAGTGGAATGACTGTAGGAGTGAGTGGAGACATGGAGAGAGAGAGAGTAGTGATAGTAGAGTGGAGACGTAGGAGTGAGCAGAGACGTAGGGGTGAGCAGAGACGTAGGGGTGAGCAGAGACGTAGGAGTGAGCAGAGACGTAGGAGTGAGCAGAGACGTAGGGGTGAGCAGAGACGTAGGAGTGAGCAGAGACGTAGGGGTGAGCAGAGACGTAGGAGTGAGCAGAGACGTAGGAGTGAGCAGAGACGTAGGGGCGAGCAGAGACGTAGGGGTGAGCAGAGACGTAGGAGTGAGCAGAGACGTAGGAGTGAGCAGGTCAGTGCTCAGAGACGCCCCATGGGGTGGCTGGTGTCGGCCAGGCCGGGGTGGAAGGCCAGGTGCATGGACTGCTGCTCCGTCAGGCCAGCGGACGCCTTCTCCTCCTCCCTCCGGCGCAGACACGCTGCCTTTGGGTTCAGGTTCCTCTCTGTGGGAGCAGCGTGAGAGTCAGGGTGTGAACCACGAAGAGAAGAGGAAAGGAGAAGCCTGTTTGTTACTACTACCGCATGACGCTTCTCAATAACCTCTCGTTAACCTTACTAGTGAAAAATGTTGAGACCAAAAACTGTCAAAATAAGTTTATACAAAGGATATGTAATTAGCCTTCATGAAATTAGATCTATCAAATCTTTAGAGAAAACAATCCATCCATCTATCTATCCACCATCTATCCATCCATGTATCTCTAGCTTTCATCCATTCTTCAAACTTCAATCTAATAATCCACTTCTCTGTCCAAACTACCACATCACCAATCCGTCTATCCATCCATCTATATCTCTTTACACAACACTTCACCTCTCTATCAGCAGATCCTCCTGGGTGATCTGAATCTAGCCCGCATCTATCATCTCATCTATCTCCTGAATATAGCCCTCATCTATCTCCTGAATCTAGCCCTCATCTATCTCCTGAATCTAGCCCTCATCTATCTCCTGAGTCTAGCCCTCATCTATCTCCTGAATCTTGCCCCCCTCGATCTCTTGAATCTAGCCCTGCTCTATCATTTCATCTCTCTCCTGAATCTAGCCCCCCAGCTATCTCCTAAATCCAGCCCACAACCCTGATCTCCTGGCCGTAGGCGGAGCAGGCCGGACGTAGGACCACCACTGACCCCTGACTTGCTGCTCCAGGCTGAGGATGACAGCCACAGCTTGGTGCAGCACCAGCAGCTTGGTCTGCGGCTTCTCGCTGTTGAGGTGCAGCTGGCACATGTGGCCCAGCTCCTTGAAGGCCTCGTTGATGTCCCGCACGCGCAGGCGCTCCCGGGCGTTGTTCGCCATGCGCCGCTCGCGCTCACGCTCTGCCTTCTGCTCCGGGCTCAGGTCCTCGTCCTCGTGAAGGCTGAGAGGAGAAGAAGAGGAACATGAGAGGTGTGAGGATGACCATGGTGATGATGATGAATGAACAAGCGTGAAAAGCTATTACTGTTGTAGTAAATGTCATCTCATGAAGTCTGACTGAATTTAAATGAAGTTACTCAACAGACCCGCCTCATGACGCCACACTGACGTGACAGTAAAGTGTACTGGTGGAGGACTAGGACCGGCTCTGCTGAGCTCCTACTGTTGAGGTGTCTGCCCTCTGCTGGCTACTGTGGCCCGATACAGTAAGCTGGTTTATTGTGTTCCATTTGTAAATGTGTTAATTATTTACTTATTGTGAATAGCGACTTGGCAAATAATAACAAATAACGTTATAAACTAACTTAGTAACACTGTGGTTAATTAAAAGTATTAATTTAGTCAATGTAGCTCTACCGTATGACAATGCAGCTATAGACACATAAAGGCCTACCTTGTGCACAGTGGGTTTTTTAAGGCTCTTTACTGAGGTTGCTTGCTACTAGGGTTTCTGTTGCCAGGTAGTTTCTGCGTACCTGGCCGGGGTGCTGTTGTCGTCGTGCAGCTTGTGTTCGCCCTCCTCGTCTGATCGCTGGCTGTCTGAGCTGTGGTTGGTGTGCATCATCTCCTCCCTGTCCACACCTTCCAGCTTCAGCTCCTGGTTGCCTATCAACAAAACACACACACTTAACACACACAATTAACAATCACACTTCAATGTACACTTTACTGGGTCTGTTTCGGAACCAAAACTGAAAACACACATAGTCCATGACCGCCGTCCCCCTGTAGGTCAGCAGGAGGCTAACCCCTAGCTGACCCTCCATGACCGCTGTCCCCCTGTAGGTCAGCAGGAGGCTAACCCCTAGCTGACCCTCCATGACCGCCGTCCCCCTGTAGGTCAGGAGCTAACCCCTAGCTGACCCTCCATGATGTGTCTAAAGGGCTGATTATGGTCCCACATTCACACAACACAATGACCACGCAGATGCTTCAATGCATTGGTGAACCTGTTCGCGTGGGGTTTCAGTGAGTGGACCACACACAGCCCTTGTCGCTACGTTACCTCGATGCAAGGTTACAATTTTTGGGAGGGGCACATCAAGCCTTGCGGTGGACGCAACAGGTCTGTAACCCCCTTGCGCTGTGTGAAAGTGGGGCCGTAATCAGCCCTTAAAGAACCCTGTCCCTGGAGGAGAGCATGGGCGGCCCCCAGTGAAAGACCTACCTCTGCTGCCGCAGCCCTGCATGGCCTGCAGCGCCAGCCGCTGCCTCGCCGCGTACGGGTGGCCATTTTGTATCCGGCCTTGGAACGCCTGATGGTTGCTGTTCATGGTGACCGCCTCCACCTGCAGACCCACAAACAGCAGTTAGTATGTAATAAAACAACAAGGATTATTAAAACCCTGCCTAGGAACACACACACCACACCTTTGGAAATATCCTTAAAACCATGCCAACATAAAAAAGAAGTGAACTACTAATCACCCAAACTACTGCTCATTGCCTTAAGGTATAAATGACTTCATTCTGAAAAAAATTTAAAGTGAATTAGTTGAATACCCGCCTACACCCAAGCCAAGGATTAATATAAAGACCCAGTTCTCCTGCGTATACCACTCCCTCCCAGTGGCCTGAAGCCTGTCTCCTAAACGCTGACTGTAATGCAGCTGACTCCTTAGTGGAGGTCCCTACAAAGACAATGCGTCACAGCATTCCCCCATTGTGTCCCGTTTCCTATTTCAGGGACGCCCACTCATCCCTCCCCCCC
>JAOPUD010000162.1:20010478-20029372 GCA_027122715.1 Trisopterus minutus
ACACACACACACACACACACACACACACACACACACACCCACACACACACACACACACACACACACCGTGACCCTGGCTGGCACGGGTCCCATGGTGATTGCGCGAGAGGCCAACAGAGGAGCCCCTGCCGACACCGGGCCCATCTGAGCCGACGTGAGCAGCATATGGCCCGGGATAAAGCCAATTGTCCTCCTTACCATCAGCGTGGCAGGCGACCCGTTAATAATGGCCACACCCCCGCCCCCCTCCAGCCCGGAGAGGAACCGTCACCATGGAATCCTCTTTTAACACCGCCTTGATTTAGGAACCATCAATCAGGACATCCATAATTATAAGGGACGCGCTGTGGAAATAAAGACCTTAACTACGGATTTTATACTATGCATAAACAATCATCTTTTTTGTTTGTGCGTTAGGATACTTTTAGGGTGTATTTATTCCTGTGTAGTTTTGCAATTTCCCTGAATAAGTCTATTTTGTCATCACAAACAGTTAACCATAGACTTACTAATCAAAAGTTTGAATGAACAGTACAAGCCAGTGTTATGGAGTGGCAGCACAGGACTGTTCCCTTATTAATGTTGGGTAAGTTATGGCTCCAGATGAGTGGAATATCAACTTGCTCTTCAAGTCCTACGCTTGCGGTTGTACCCCGGCCAACTCTAGCCACATGCAACCAATTTTCTGCTTCTGTGATCCATGATGTCTGGATATGGTTAGTCTCGGAGATCAAAGCGCCTTTGATAATGGCTGTAGTGGTGTAGGGACCGCTGCAACGTAGCAGGCTTAAATCAAATAGAAACAGCGGCAGTCTGCTCCATGTCAGAACCTCGCTGCTGCCGGTGGAATGACTGCTCAGCACTTACAAAGTACAAAGTGGGATGTGAACCCGAGTTGGTCCTGATGACCAGAGGAGTTCCGCATGGTCTGAGCATGGCCGATCAAACAGAAAAGCAAATAAAAGCTGGTAGCCTACAGCACCACCACATGTTTCACTAAAAGGATAGGCCTACTCTAAGCTCTCTAGGAAATACGTCTATTTTTACAACCTTTTATGCAAACGCTAACAAATGCTATGATACTTTATCAAACTTTGAAGCCCAACTCATAAACCAAACATGTTATGTGAGGTTAATTAATCCAAATAAAGCTGATGGATGATGGTTGAAACACGCTCACACACAAGTGTGAGTGTTATTTGTGAACATATGCATGTATAAAGGAGCGACGCTCACTGCCAGTGTGGTAATAAGTGGTGTGTACACATGCAATGCATATCATTTGTAACAACACAATAATAAGACGTGCTTGCCGTGTCGCAGCACAAGTATCGCATTTAACCATTCACGATCCCATCAATCTCTGCATCCTATTTCAAAACAAGAGCTCACAAAGAGGAGGGAAACAAGAAAAAAAGAGTATAAAGAGATACTCACTGGCTTCATGTTGTAGCAGTACATCATGGGGTTGTTCCCCGTCCCGGGGACAGGATAAGCGCAGTACATCACTGTCCTGTTCAACACTCCGGACTCACAGTCAGCGGCGCGTCCCCGCAGCTCCCAGCTCGGGTCCTCGTGTGCACGTCGTCCACGTTCACGCCTCCTCCCGGCCCGCCCTCCCGCTGGTCACGCCCCCTCCTGGCCCCGCCCTCCCGCTGCTCCCCGCAGACAACTTATGCAAATGAGAACCGTACCATTCATGCTGTCCAGAGCTAGAAGACGCTTCCAGGAATTGGTTGACGTCGCGGACGAAACGGAATGGGATATTTAAAACCGAATTGGTCGGGCTAAGTAATCAATAGCTGAAGTAAAAAAAATCGATGAAAAAATAAAATAAAACTGAGGTACTGACCTATTGTACGCCTAAATCATGAAGTATTACAAAAAGACCTATTTGCTGCAGAAATAGGCCTACGTGAATGAATTCCTTCCATATGACCAATCATCAAATTTTAAGCATCTGGTTTGGAGAGAAAACATCATGGGAATGGATTTTACACGACTGTCATCCTTACTCTAAAATCAAACCCAAGTGAAGGATAACAACCCAGTATCCTACAGAAAGCTCTGAGCAGGTAGCGTTTCCGGCTTCTCATATGACCTCCATACAAATAGGAGGAGAACCTTCCCTTAGTTAGGAGACACGTCTGATTTCTGACTTAAACGACAGGCTAAAATATTATGGATAGGCCTACTTTAATCTGTCTGGGCGATAGCGCTTATGGCACAACGTCTTCCCATGTGACCTACTAACCTACTGTAGGCCTTAAGACGGAAAGGTTCAAATGAATAATAATACGTTTACTTGTTTTTTTGTTATTGAAGGATACATTAACATGTACAAAATAGCCAATTAGTGAAGTATTATTGTGTTCTGTTGATCTCAAAACATTTGTTAAGGTTTTGTGAGAAGGCTTATGTTAACTTCAAAAAAAAAAAATCCATTGAAATAAATGAGAAACATATATCTAGGCAGACCTCGCTGAAATCAAAATAATAATAAGAAACATTCTGCAATTTCCTTCTAGACAGACCTCAGGAAAACCCAATCCAGGACTTCTCTGGAGCCAGAAGTGTGTAGTCTGGGTTAACCTATTGTTAGTGCTTTGCATTTTGTTCTATGAACATCCTTACTGTACCAACAGCGATATATTATTTCTCTTTCTTCTGACAAATGTACTTATTGTAAGTGCTCGGATAAAAGTGTCTGCAAAATACCCTTAATGTAAAAGCAAATTAAGTCTATATTTGTTGAGCTTCCTTAGAGTTCATGCTTGAGCCACAAGAGAACTGGGTTTGGATGTCTCAGAGCTCAATTAGGGGACACACGTCTTTCCCATGACCTTCCTTAAATCAACTTCACCAACAATTTTATTTAAAAACACAACAATGATTGGCTACCTTTCCTTTCCCAGAACTATTAAGGTGAGCAGGGAACAGCTTACATGCGTTAACCTGCTGATTTAATACCCCCTCCAGCACCTAGGAGGTCAGCGCTCCACAACAGGTTACCTCTAATCCCGAGTCTCCAGAACACGGTCAGCCTGGTGAGGAGGTCAGCTTCTCTATTTTAGAAGACAAAACAACACAAATATAATCCCTGTTCAACTGAAAAATATATCAAATGTTTTAGTCGATTCTTTCACCATATAAATAATCTAGTTTATACATTGTGAGATGATAGTCGATAATAAGAAGGATTATGTCAACGGAAAAGCTGTTTTCCTAACGAATAACCCCTATGATAACACCAGAATGACGTGGCCTTTTCCTTTGACATTAGGCTTCTTAAGTTTCCTAATAATCAAAGACTAAGCTCCTGGATAATGAGAATGGGTGCACATGTAGTAAGAACAAATATATACAGTGCCCTAACCCTGAACTTTGCATCAATCTTACTTAATAGCAGTCTTGTCAGGAGCATGATTATTCAAACAGGTAATGCAAATGTTAATGAGTTCAAATTAGCATATCTATATTTTCCTTTTGTTGAACTGTCAGTGGTTGTGATGCTTAACAAAGGAGAATGCCACTGCGATGGCCGTCCAGATATGATGCAGACAGCACGACGCCGGGGAGGGAGAGAAGCTGAACTGGTGAGAATTAAAGAGACATAAACATAAAGATAAACAATACACTGTACATATGTAACGCGTCTAAACCACATGGCACACACACAACAACAAGCATGGCAAAGTCCAATCCCATTGGGACGCACACACAGCATGTCTACACAGCAGGGCCTTACAGCGCCATTAAATAATCACCCATGAATTTACAACATACAATCGAATAAAAAAAGAGGTTAGCCACTGTTTGACAAATCAAAGTCATCGTGTGACGGTGCTGTAAACGATAGGCCGGCCCCTTCCGCGCCTGCGAGGCAGATCTCTCAAGTGTTGTTGACATACTGCTCAGCATCATGTGCCTGATTTGACATGGCTTAAATAACCATCTTCCTGCCAGGGCCTGGCACTCACACAAGAAAGAGTGAGTGGGACGGGGGCAGCAGATGGTGACATTCCACATGACCAAACTGATCAATCAGCGTGCTGGGACGCAGGTGCAGCGCAGCCGGGCACCACACACCCTCTGCATCCACGGGGGCACGCAAACACACACATGCACACATACCCTCATTCTGCATCTATGGGGGCACGCAAACACACACACACACTAACGCACATATGTACACACTCACCCTCTCCTTCTGCATCTATGGGGCACGCAAACACACACTCACGCACATATGTACCAACAAACACAGTCTCTTGTTTGCACACACACACACATACACACACACTTACATATGGACACACACACAAAAACTCACATGCCAACACACGCACATACACACACACTTATGGACACACATACATATGTATGCACACAAACAGACTTATGACAAACACACAAATAAAACACACACTCTCACACGCAGACACACACACACATACACACACCCACAAGGGCGCCAAATCCTGCCAGCCACCCGAGGCTCTGCATGCTCCTGTGTCCCGCTGGGCCAAGGTTGATGACATCACAGTTTCCCCATCCGTTTTTCCACGGGACACCGCCACGCCCTAGTGAAGAGGTCTGAATCCACTACAGCAACAGACGGCCCACAAGAGATGGAGGGACTGACGTCAAACCTGGGACTCCCATACACATACAGGAACACGTGGATTTGGAACACGTGGATTTACACAAAACAATATTCTGGAACAATGTTTACATTTTTTGTTGACTTCTCTAGTGAACGCCATGTATTGAATATAATAGGTGTACTTAGCAGTTGTTTATAAGATGCCTTCATCAAGTAGCTTCTTACAGGGAATTCAGATTTATGTCATTAAGGAGCAAGTAGGGGATGAGCATCTTGCTCTGGGATGCCTACAGGTAGTCTGTGGAGAGCGGGGTTAAACTGCAATACATCCTGGCCTTACCTCATCTGGCCCTTAGGCTAGGCTCTGGGTTCAACGGCATTCATTTGATCATCTTAGTGATTTTCTATCGTTTATAATTTATACATATATTATATATTATTATTATTATAATTAATCGTACCCTTGAAAATGTATTATTCCGAATTTATTTATGCCAGTGACAGTTGTAATCAGTGTGTCTGGGAAAAAAATTTCAAAACACATCAGTAGTTCCCACGACATGCAAACACACACACACACACACACACACACACACACACACACACACACACACACACACTCCCACACGCATCCATCACACACACTGCCAAGGGTCACATGTAGAATCACTGACCCAGCCCGGGCCGGGTGAGTGGGAGCTGGTGTTTGATACCTGTTGTTGGTGTGACGGTGGCGTGAGAAGCGTCCAGGGATAAGACACTGGGCAGGGAGGGCTGATCTGGGACACGGAGAGCCAGGAGACGTGGGGGTGTAATAGGATTGGGGCAGCGATGGCCGCAGCACACGTGGGGACTAGACTGACTGACCTCTGCACCCATGGTGACCAGAGTTGGCCTATATTCACTAAGACCTGCGACAAGGAGGCAGAAGGGTCTAGGGTGTCTCTCCAGTGTCCGTAATTTTTTCAATGTTTTTATTGTCAGTACTATACGATTGACTGTTACTCATTCATCCCTGTCTGCAAAGTGGCTTAAGATAGCTTATTGATATCATATGCTTATTATTGCCTAGCTAGAATTGACTGTACTTAGGTGCGTTTTAGTGCATTTTGGTATTCAAGGTAATTTATTGATATTTTCGGGATTTAATTAGAGAATCCCATTGTTAGGTTTTCCAGATCCTCACAGAACATTCTTTACTCCACTCATCAGATGTTTCCATGACAGCTGCAGCATACAACATGTACAGAGACAATAAATTATCTCCATGATGTATTGGATGCTTGGGCCTGGGTTGGGTACACACTCATAATTGACATGTATGGTAAAGAAAAATGTCATAACATTTGAGGAGGACAGCTGAACAAGGGGTGACATATGGGCTATGTGTAATCCTGGCTATTTATTGAGTTTGGCTTTTCTGTATTCCCATTTGGGATCCTACCGTAGGGGTTAATAATCCATAATTAGTAGGCTTCTCTTCCCTTGAGATTAGCTCTAATGAAATGTGAGGATTGTTAGGTACCAGGTTGTTTTCATTGAGGGACTATGTTCTATTTGAATAGCCTTAGTTATTTTATAAAACGCAATAGTCACTCAGATAGGTAGTGTCACAGCATGAGTGAGCTGATATGATATACTTGGTAAACAAGGTCAATGATATAAAGACTGGCTCTTAACGTTTGGAAAGAATGAGCAAGGACAAGGACTTCTGAGACTAACTCCTTCTCAACCACTCAAATCAGATGTGACAGGAGATTGACAGTAAAATAAATCAATCGAGAATAGCTGGGAACAGAGTCAAAAATAGAGGGAGAAAACAATGACTTAAAGGAAACAATGTTTTCTGGTGCTTTGGAGGAGGTGTCGGCAGTCCACACCTCCAGTGCTGTTAACAAGTCAGCCAATAACACGGGTTGATAGATCTGTGAGATGATGATGAAGGGGCTATATTGAGTCAAATCACTGAGATGTTTTCATAACCTGTGATTTCCATCCTGTAATGTAAGTCGATTAAGGAAATATATATGATTTATAAATCATGCATGTATACCAAAGCACAAACATTTAATAGTTGCTACGAATACATTATAAGACATAGGAATGAAAAGCACTCATTTTAAAAATTATTATTAAATATAAGGCAAAAAATATTCCCCAATAACGTGAATCAAGGTGTTATGCCAAACAAAAGCCGCATTTTACAATATCAATTTAAAACCGTTTTTTCCAAAGAAGATATAGGCCTGACCTGGACTAAAACCGCTATTGGCGTTCTGGATGGTTGTCTTCCCTGTTGTGACCAGTGGAGGGCGGTATTGACAACCTATTGAGAATGTGGCTCTTGTTTTGACCTAGTGACTTGATCCTTAAATTATATTCATAGATATTTCTCAACACTGATGATTTACAGATGTGATATCGTCAATTGCAATCGCATTGTAGACCTAGTGATATGAACAATGTCATCGACTTTGTAATATATATAATGACGCTACAATCCTGGTCGAATGGCGAACAGCCATAGCCCACTGCTGCAGCTGTAACCAACAATAATGCATATTAACCAATCTGAATGAGGCTGCAAGAAACACCCCCATACAACGTGATAACACATTTCTAAAATGGAGTCCTATCCGTATTTGTATGAATATCGGTGCATGCAGATAGCCTACAATATATCTGCTGGCAAAGCATAGGATTGTCAATGCTGGCTCCTGCGCCTGTGCGCTGCGCCCCCAGCGGCCGGCAGCGGCACTCCCCCCCGTAGCGGCTTCTGCGCCTGCGCACTGCGCCCCTAGCGGCCGGCAACAACAGCACTACCCCCCGTAGCGGCTGCAGGGCCAGGCGTGCTATTTGCGGCAGTAGTGGAGTCGTTCGCTGGATGTCTTTTGTACGTCCGACTGTTTTTGTTGTCGTTTTATATTTTTCGTGGGGTTGAGATCGTAGTCTAGGTGACCATGTTTCACGGCCGGTCCAGCAGCAGCTCCACCTAGCCGGGCTGTACCCGGGGTGATGCCCGCCCAGCGGAGGACGAGGCCTACCCGTTGAGCTCCCCTCCGCCCCACAACCTCCGCCATGGCTGAGGATCCACAACAACCCGGGGGGCAGAGGCCCTCCGCGGCGGGCCCGGGCTCTCTTCCGACGCTGGTGCCGGGACTCCAGGGGCCCGAGGCAAATGCGTTACAGTTCAAAATAAAAAACTCAATCTGGTAAGACGGAGAACCCCAGTCCTCAGCCTCCACTCAGTGTCCTCTGCTAGCCCTGTCATTAGCGTAGCGTCGGAGCGGCCGGGAGACAGGGGGGCACAAAGCGGGGACACGGCCCGGCCGATGGGCGCTTATGACCGGGTAATACCGTGTGTTCGGGACGGTAATAACCGGGTGGATGTGTAGTGTTAGTGCAGGCTGGACCATCCGGGTGGACACAGGCTCAGCCTCCATCGTGAGCCAGAGCAGCAGAGGCCATGTCAAGGAGGAGGCTGATGCTCACCGTGCATGACAGGTGTCACACTGGATGCTCCATGAGCCTCCTCATTGAGCCACCTCGGCACCCCTAAAGGACTACCGTCGTTCCATTAGGGCCTCTGATATGTGATGGTTTCTGCCAATAAAGGGGAAATATTTGTTTTAATCAATGTGTTACGAGAAATCGTCGATTGAGGCTTGAGTGCATGTCGACCAAAGATGTTGATTACAATGTATACATGAGTGTTTGGAATCATACATCTGAGTGCTGTTTCTGCTCTGTTCGTCATTGTAGCAAATCTGTACAATCAAAAGTGGACAACATATTGGTGAGTAAATATGATGCATGCTACACTCACCTGATCACCTGGTCAGTTAACCGTAATTAACCATATATTAACGCCTTCATATGTCAGCCCTTTCTAATGTTCTCTTACCATTTACATATTTGTGGTTTTGTAATATAAATCATTATAACAGCATAACATGTGACCCTGTGTGTTGGGCTCCACAGACACATGGCCTACATGGCAGATTGTTTTGGGTTCTGATTAGTGATGTAGTTATAGGCCTACCTGATGCCAAGCAAAATCCAAGAATGAATGGATGGATAACTGGAAAATAATGGGATTAATTAGATTTTTGTATAGGATAGATACTCATTGATTCATTCATTGATTTATTCAGTACTTGAAGCGTGACGGTTTTACCCTCATCGGATATTCGTTCCCGTAGCAACAAAGAGGCAAATGCATTAGGAAATATTGAGATGAATGGCTTCTTAATAACCCGATAAAATAATAGGACAGAAATATAGGTTGGAGTCATAATCACAAAAAAGACAGAAGACTTTACCTAGTAAGTAGATAGACCCTTCATGCTGTATGAAGAGCAGCAGGGTAAGAGTGAATCTTCCTAAGAGCAGGAAGACACATTATTCTATTCTTCCTCCATGTATGCACATTATGCACAATAATGTACATATATATTGTTGGCTGCTGCTCATCGCAGGTTAAATGGTCTCTCATTTTATTGGCATTTTTTGTAAAAATGATAATCTCCAAATGCACAATATTAACAGCACAATAATGATTTGATAATCAATCTGATAATAATAATAATGTTTAATAAATGACTATTGTGTTGTTTCTTAATGACAATTGATTTTATTATATATAGATGTTTCTAGATTAAGACCCTCATAATTTTTTATTTACTAATCATAACATATAAATATTAATATTAATCTTGAAATATTCATCCTCTCATTTGCAGCAAGATGTTGAGAAGTTTACAGACATCGAAAAGCTCTACCTCTACCTCAAGCTGCCTTCTGGTCCAGGCAACGGCAACGACAAAAGGTATGTTTGGTCATACACACATGTCACACACTGGCCCAATAACCTCACCAAATTATTATTTTTTTTCATTTTAGGCTACGTCAGCAAGAATTAGCTACCGAATGTACAATTCTAATGAGAATTTGGATGATTGGATGAAAGTCAGACGATCAGACCCGTTTTTGTTGTTCTGTTCAATTATTCGGTGGGGTCCAAGCACCCATTTCAGTACCCTGCTTGATTCTTTTGTTGTCGTAAACGTATTACTGGTAGATACATGCTATACCAGTGGTTTTGTGTTTTTCGTTTGTTTCCCCATATCTATTCATAACCTCAACCCACCCTGCTGCCAAATACTGCACAGTAGGACTGAGAATCAGAGGGGGTGCTCAACTCCGGGACTATGGTACAAAACGTTTCTCTTTTGAAAGGACAAGAAAATCCCCCGTACAGGCCTGAATCCTGTTCCACTCATGGATGTGTTTCTGTCTCTCCCTCTCTCCACGATAGTGATCAGAATTCCATGTCATCGAGCCGTACTCAACAAATGTATGCATTCAACTGGATAAGAAACCACCTAGAGGAGCACCCAGAGACCTCCCTGCCAAAGCAAGAGGTGTACGACGAATACAAGTATGGCACAGCTCCTCAAGCAGACAATAAAGTAGAATCAAATGCAGCAACCTTTGTTAGAGAAAGGAATCGTTTTGATTTAATTGGAACTGTGAACTCATTTTATCTCCATTCCCTGTTCTTGGTGCACAGTGAAAAAGCAAAAATTAAATGAATACCGTATAAAGTTATATCAGAGACACGTTAGATCACATAGATACTGTTTGTACAATGTATACTGATCCGTGAGGATGTGGTGAACTCCTATAAAGTCTTCCATCCTCGTGTTTTACTTGCAGAAGTTATTGTGACAATCTTGGCTACAATCCACTGAGCGCAGCAGACTTTGGAAAGATCATGAAGAATGTCTTTCCCAACATGAAGGCACGTCGACTGGGCATGAGAGGGAAATCCAAATATCCTTTAACAGCGATGAGCTGTCACTTGATTCAATACGATTTAGGATGAATGACTCTTTCAGTTTTATCTGGCATCTAGCCTTGATGCTTTTCTCCTTCTGTCTCCAAAGAGTTATAGGTACAATTGTAGCATTAGTTTAGTTGTGGAACTGTATATTGTACATAATGCTGTCCTTCATAAGTGATTATAATTATTAACACATTTTCCTAAGCTTAGTGTTAATCTGCTAGTCTTTAGTGCTCTCAAAGTGCTTGCTTCTAAAAATATGACGGGAACCATACTCATTCATGACACACACATCTCATCAGTTACAGTCAAGTGGTCAAGTGGTCTTGTGATTTAACTGCAAACTCTGTGTTAAGAGCAGTGGTTGGTGCCTTCCTAGCCTTCCTAGCAATTTCTATGGGGTCAGGGCGAGAGGGGGTGAGCTAAACTGTAAACAGCAAGCATCTCTGTTCATCTCTTCATGTATTACCATGCTATACCTCTTCAGGAATGCATTAACATCTTACATATGCTCTCATATCAGCAGCCATCACCCAATGTGGTATAATAAGCATGTATTTGGTCCCTGTCAGTGTGAAGAAGAGATTGAGCATGATGGATAAGACTCAGAACAAGAGGTCTGGGCGAAAGTCCAGTCTGAAGCCGTGTGGGGAACATGACCCTCCATCTCCTGTTACACACCGGCCTTACAGAAAGAGTGTCAACCTTAACTCCTTCTCACATACTGTTATAGCGGCTTGAGAAAGAAAGCTTTTGTTCACATGCCGTCCCTACCAAATCTGGACCTGCAGAAGTCTGGAGATGGGGTAAGAGCCCCACAGAACCAGACAGTCTACAGAGCTCTAGAGCAGGTCTGCTGCTGAGGCCTCAGGCTCCTCTGGTCTAACGTGACTGTGTTTGGGCCCCTGTCCCCAGTGTGAGCTGATGGAGCCCATGGGTCAGTCTCCCAGCGCCGAGGACGAGATGCGGTCTGCGGCTTGCGGCTTGGTGTGTGAGTGGGCCCAGAAGGTCCTGACCCGGCAGTTCGACCATGTGGAGGACCTGGCCCGCTTCCTGCTCAACAGCCACTACATCGGGACCAAGTCCATGGCGGCGCTCACTGTTATGACGGGAACGCCTACTGGTAAGCCTGGTTCTGCTCACTGTTATGACGGGAACGCCTACCGGTAAGGCTGGTTCTGCTCACTGTTATGATGGGAACGCCTGCCGGTAAGCCTGGTTCTGCTCACTGTTATGACGGGAACGCCTACCGGTAAGCCTGGTTCTGCTCACTGTTATGACGGGAACGCCTACCGGTAAGCCTGGTTCTGCTCACTGTAAACTGACAGGGATGGTTCTCGGTTTGTTCATGAACATGACACATTTGCATATCATGTTATTTTCTTAAGTTATCCATGTCCGAGATTATTGGTTAAGCTTTTTTTTTGAGTATATTGTTGTCTTTGTCTTTCAAAACATTTGACCAATTACCACCCGAAACCTTTTATAACAATATTTGTATATACACTACATTTACAAAAAACAATTAGAATACCAACTGTGAAATTTAAATAATTCATAAAATCTTAAGAATGGCAGCTCAAATAGGCTCCAACACTGTTTCACTAAAACAAAGAAATGAGTGCCTCTCTCTCTCCAGGCCTGAAGACGCCCACCCCCTCGGCCTTCGTGCCCACCGCCGAGGCCAACTCGTTCCAGCCCCAGGTGAAGACCCTGCCCTCTCCCTCGGTGGACGCCAAGCAGCAGCTGCAGCGCAAGATCCAGAAGAAGCAGCAGGAGCAGAAGCTCCACTCGCCCCTGCCCACCGACAACCAGATCAAACGGACGGAGGTCAGCACCCCCGGGCCCACCATCCCCACCAGCAGCCCCGCGCTCCTCTCCCCCCAGCCCACCATCGGCATCGTGGTGGCAGCCGTCCCCAGTCCCATCACGGTACAGGGATTTGTAAGAACCCATAAACCTGTCTCGCTCTTTTTCAAACTTGGTAGTCTAGCGAAGGTGCTGTGGGACCGGACTAATGTGTGACGTCATCCCCTCAGGTGCAGAGGAGCCGGCAGCCCATGACCTCGCCCAGCCCCGTGGGCGCCGCCGAGGGGAAGGTGATGCCCGTCAATTTCCAAGTGGTCACGCAGTCCATCAAGCAGTCTCCTAAGACCCAGCAGAGCATCTCGGCCAGCCCGGTGGGGGACCGCCTGGCCAGGCACCGCTACGCACAAATCCTCCCCAAGCCCTCGGCCACCAGCGCCATCACGCTGCGCTCGCCGCCCACGCTGCTCATCACCAACAGCCCCATCAAGACGGTGATGCCCCAGCCCCACGTCAGCTCCGTCAACGTGGTCAAGATGACGGCCATCTCGCTGACGCCCAGCGGTGGCGGTGGGGGCGGAGCCACCCTGCGGCCCGCCTCCACCGGCATGGCTGTCACCTCTGTCTCGGAGGACCCCCACCAGATCAGGTGCCCCACCCCGCTCACGTCTCACTCCCCGGCCCTCAGGCCCAGTGCCCCGGGGCCCGCCCTGGCCCTCCACAGCGACGCAAAGGCGGAGCAGGGCGAGCCGAGCTCCTCCACCGGGGCCCGCACGGAGGACAGGGTGGCCAAATTCAGAGCTGCCAGTGAACCCAGCTTTTTTGTCAAGTTCTCGCCTATCCCGGACCGAGTGGCCAGGACCAAAAGTGACTCCCAGTCTCCTCCCACCCCTGTTGCCCCGGTGGGGGCCCAGGAGAGCAATAACAGTGGCTGTCTGGACAGTACTTTGTACCTGACTGTTGAGAAGCAGAGTGCCAAGGACAGCGTGCCGCCCAACAGCTCCCCGGCCGTCACCCTGTCCCCAAAGGAGCCCGGCTCGGACGCCAAGGGCCCTAGGAAGCGCTCGGGCCCCGGGGTGGACGCCCACATCATCCCCGTGAAGAGAGTGTTCATCTCCCAGCAGCCGGTCGCCTTCATCGACAATCCCAAACCCGGACTGAGCCGGCCGGCGGCCAAGAGGGTCCCCCGGGCGGGGGGGGCGGCCGCCCGCCCGGAGAGCGCCCCCTGCAAGGTGACGGTGAAGCAGACCTCGCTGGGCCCGGGGCCGCAGGTGCTGGCCCTCTCCGACTCACCCCTCACGCAGCCCGAGGGCGCCCGGGCCCTGGTGAAGCCCCAGGCCCTGCTGGTGAAGTGCGAGGACCGCGCAGCCTCCAGCGAGGCCGGTGCGGCGGCGGCGGCGGCGGCCCCCATGAGCAGCGCTGCAGACCAGGCACTGCTGCAGCAGATCACCGCGGCGGACCCTCACCTCATACCCGCCAATTCAGGAGCACACGAGGCCTCTGTCCTCGGTGACCTCAAGAGCACAATGTGGGAGGAGGGCCAGCTGGAGGAGCTGCAGAAGCAGGCGTTCGCTCAGCAGATACCCGCCGAACACAGCCAGGCACAGGCCGACCAGCTCGCCATGATCGGCCCGGCCAGCGAGGTGTCCGGCCAGCTCGCTCTCTCCCAGGAGATGTTGGACTTCTCGGGCTCCCAGCCCAGCATGGACTACTTCCCCTTCAACGACGACGACATGACCCAGGACAGCATCGTGGAGGAGCTGGTGCAGATGGAGGAGCAGATGAAGCTGAAGGGCCTGCAGCCTCTGTTCAGCACCTGTGTCGACATGTCACTGCAGGGCCAGTCCGCCGGCCCCCCGGCCTCCATCCTCAACGCCCACCAGACGGGCCCGGCCTTCTTCCACTCCGCCCATAGCAGCACCACCCCCGTGCAGACCCCTACTCCCACCCCCACCCCAACACCCACGCCCACCCCCACTTCCGAAATGACCCTGGGTCACAGCATGACCCGAGAGAGCCCGTGCTCCCGCATGGCGGTGGTCACCCCGGTGGATGGTGCCATGGGGCGCCACACCCCCATCAGCACGCCGCTGTCCAACTGCAGCGGTAGCGTGCCCCCCAGCCCGGTGGAGTGCAGGAACCCCTTCGCCTTCACGCCCATCAACTCCAGCATGACGGGCTACCACGACTCCAGCATGGTGTCCAGTAGCCCCGTGAAGCCCATGCAGAGGCCAATGGCCACGCACCCCGACAAGGCCAAGCTGGACTGGATCAACAACCGCTACAACAGCAGCAGCAGCGGGCCACTGTCCAATCAGAGCATCGGCATCCTGCCAAGCTACCAGGACTTGGTGGACGACCAGTTCCGAAAGCCTCACGCCTTCGCCATCCCCGGCCAGTCCTTTCAGGCCCAGCCGAGGCAGGACGCTCACTTTGGCCGCCTGACCCCCATCTCTCCGGTGCAGCAGCAGGTAAGTAACGTCAGCACGCCGACCAAGCAGGAGAGCTTCGCCGTGCCCGCCCCGCTGGACAACAAGGCCACCACATCCTCGGGCTCCGGCACGTTCCGGTGTCGCAGTGTCAGCCCGGCGGTGCGTCAGAGGAACTTCAGCGGCAACACTGTGGCCCCGACTGCCACCGTCACTGCCACCACTACCACCACGCGCGCGGTCATTTCCCCTTTCAACGCTGCCATCACCTCGGAGATGCTCAGCATTCTGTCCAACAGCCAGGCAGCGGGCTCGGCCCACAGCATGGCCCAGCGCAGCCAATCGGTGCCTCTTAACATCATGATGCAGAGCGAGCTGCTGCCCGTGCAGGGCCAGAATAACAACACCAAGATCACCAGTGTGCTCCTGAGCAAGATGGACTCGGAGGGGGACGAGGCGGTGCGCGGCCTGGGTATCAACAACCTCCCCTCCAACTACACCGCTCGCATGAACCTCACGCAGATCCTCCAGACCACCGCCTCCTTCAGCGGGGGGGGGGCCGCCCACCCCACCCAGCTGCCGGCCAGCTCCAGTCCCGCTGCCTTCGGGCTCCAGCAGGGCTACCTCACCGGCAGCCCCACGGAGCAGGGGGGCTTCCAGGGACCCGACGAGGCCCAAGCACAAGCGGGCCCCAGCGGGCAGGATCAGCAGCAGCAGCAGCAGCAGCAGCTCCAGGAGGTGGTGGCGGTGCACACACAGGCCCAGCTCCTCCACCAGAGCGCTCAGCAGCAGGAGGTGGCGGTGGCGGCGGCGGCGGCGGCGGCGGCGGAGGAGGAGCAGCAGCAGCTGGACTTCAACAACACGGTGAAGGACCTGCTGGGCGACGACGGGCTGAACCCCAGCTCCCAGCTGGTGGGGCAGGTGGCCTCAGAGCTGAACGCCGTGGCCTCGGACTTCTCCAACGACATCAGACTGACCTCGGATCTGTCCAGTAGCATCACTGACCTGAACACCTTGGACCCCAACCTGCTGTTTGACCCCAACCAGCCGCAGGAACAATATGAAGACTCAACACTGGAGGAGCTGAAGAACGACCCACTGTTCCAGCAGATATGCAGTGACCCCGTGAACTCTGGCTTCGAGTGGCTTGAGAGCAAAGACCAGCCCACCACGGTGGAGATGCTGGGCTGATGTTAAACTCTCTGTGGGTTCCCCTCGTCATTTGTGTGGCGTGTCCGTCGTGTACGTGTTTTTATACTATCGTTTGTTTTTGGGATTTGTCTGGACTTTGCCATTTGTCCTGTTTAAAGTGCCAGGCTTACCAGAAAATCTCTCCTACTGATCTTTACAGCATTTCTTACCTTTACTTTCTGTCACCCTGAATTACAGTCTTTACCACTTCTATCTTTCTGTCTGTCCGTCCGTCTGTACGTCTGTCTCTCTGTCTGTCTGTCCGTCTCTCTTTCTCCCTATCGCTCTCTCATGTGAAATCAGAAATGTATGCATTTCAAGTGTGTGTATTTATCAATTTCTAAGATATGAACACAGAAAGAAGCTTAATCTTCCATATTACAGGCGATCAATAATGCAATATTTGTATTCAACAAACACTTAATATTGAGATAAGTTGGAAATTTGGCACAAAAGACCAATCTGTATGTTGTCAACACGTGTTTTTAAAGCGTGCATCTCACATACAATCATGAGGACGGTCATATTGGGATTGTAATATATGCACATGAAATAGTACACCTGCCTGCCATATCTGAATATAAAACGGGTAGCAACTCGCTACCAGGTGCTGAATTTATGACATAATCTTTATATTTTATCATAAACCAAAACGGTGAAGATCCAGACTTCTCGTCTGAGCATTGTTCAACAGTGACGTTTTTCTTAAAAGCCTATACTACTTGTACTGTTTATTATCTTACAAAGGGAGTAGACGAGTCCGTAGAGAGAAGAGTGAACTTCAGGCCACTCTGTGGACTTCACACGTGGATAGGAACAACTGGCTGCCTTATTCCCAAAGTCCCGGCCTTACGCCACCGTTAGAGACACTGTACATAGTAGAAGGATGCCTCAGAACCACCCAGGGCGTCCTCATATCCAGGCAGCTGTTCTTCTGTTCATCATTTCTGCACTATTTCCTCATCTTTGTTCATTCGTTATCTTTTGGGTTAATTATCAGTGTTATAGATGATGCATATTGTATAGACTATGAACTTGTCCCCTTACCAGTTGTATATGGAGAATAAGATGAAATGCTGGTGTTTTTATGAATACCTTTGGCAGACATGCATTCCGCTTGAGATCATTTGGCGTTCTCTACCCCCCCCCCCCCCCCCCCCACTCCTTGGGTTGAATTTAGAGTATCGATGGTATGGAAATGGCTACGTTACCTGTGGAGCCTGAAAGCTGCGATGCGATGGCTAGGCTAGTGGTGAGACAGTGTTAGTTGAAATCCAGCCTTATTTCCATACCAAAGATGATTTGTTATAACGTTGAGATTATCATATCTGCATACACTCCTTGTTACCATTAAGAAAGAAGGGAAACTGGCAGCATTAGAGATTTTTTTGATTAACTTAAAAAGAGTTTTATGGCATTAAATAAAACAACATTAATTTGCAAAAATCTATGTAAAGTATGTACATTTATAAAATGGTCCCTCTTCTATGCTTTATAGGCAACTATGGATCAGAAAGCATGTTGAAACCATCACGGCTAGCCAGGTAGGCTATGTGATATAGTAGGATGCTATGCTTGAGTTTCTGACTATCGTCATTGTTGTATAAGTCATGTTAAAGCTCCATCTGTATATAGGATAGATACAAAGCTATTTGATGTATCAAGACACTATATTATGGCCATTATTCTAGCTAAGTCTATGTGCCATCATGAAAAAAAAACGTAACCGAAATTATAGTAGGCAAGAATACTGTGTGTGTTATGTGTTACATTTCTGGCTTGATTTGTTGTTCAAGTGATGCTGTCTATTGGGTCTCTCGCTTGCTGATGTATTTAGTTTCTGTTCCGTTTTACTTTAACGCTAATAGGCCTGTGCCGTTGCAGATTGTGATGTGTGCTGTGGAGCGGGAACAATGGCATGGTGTATTGATGAGGGGATACAGAAAAAGAGTGGTTATCCTTTAGGCTGGTTGAAAACATTTCTGTGACAAACATTGCGCTCAAAGCCTTTCAGTAGACACTGGAGAACAAAAAGTCAATGAATCATATTTCAAACAAACTTTGGAAGTTCACATTGTTGCACTAAATTTGTATGACTCAAGGCTTTGCCACACCTTTATGGACAAATGGTAATGATGGATACCCGCAAAAAATATTTTTGTTATGACAACATGAGTAAGGAAACTTAATTGAATTGTCAGAAAATGACTGTCAGAATAATTGTCTTGTAGCAAAATGTGCATTAATCTCAGTGAGATACACATTCTTACTCATTCTCATACATGAGAATAAAAGCATTGAGGATAGAGAAATGTTGAAATAACCTTTTAAAACCTACATGCTCATTATGTTGATAAAAATGATTGTACACACGCATGTGTGATGAATTCTATAGTACTTTGTATCTTGGTGACCACTGTCATGTGATTTGGGCGAGCTCTGTTGATCAGACAGACAGTGCTGGTTCTTGAGTTGCGCAACTTTCATTGTGTGCTGTTTACTAAGTTAATATTGTTCTTAATGCTATATGTTTTGACTATGTTTTTCAGTCAATTTTTACATATTGTTTCACAAGGCATTTTGTGAAGTTAATATTTTTCTCATCATTTTGTTTTTTTTACGTTAATAAGGCACTGATATTTCAATTTGAATGAAGGAGAAAAAAACGACCCAATGCACCATAATGATGTACAGGAGCCTCTGAACCCTGACCTTCGACTGACCCAGTACCAACTGTCCGTTTCTACCAGTAGAATAGCTGTCCTCTGTGGTGTTGTCTGGTGTACTGCTTCATGTACAGTAGCTTGTTAATATTGCAACTGCGTTGTTTCCTTTTTTTCAATGGAAAGTACTCACTGGTGAGATTTTTAAAGTGGTTTTAAAAGCCAATAAACTTTTTTAAAGAATGTTCTCTTGGCGGACGCCTCCGTATTGTTATCAGTGTGTGTGTGTGTGTGTGTGTGTGTGTGTGTGTGTGTGTGTGTGTGCGCGTGTGTGTGTGTGTGTGTGTGTGTGTG
>JAOPUD010000162.1:20031163-20045095 GCA_027122715.1 Trisopterus minutus
TGGGGGGGTTGTGGTCATTGTCAACCCGCACGGCTGTCGGATCAATACCTGAATTCATTAAGCAGCTAACTTGGAGCCATCGATATATTCTCATAATTACCGGCTTCTGTGTCCTCAGCAGCTGGGCTAGGACACTTCTATATCCTGTCCCCACTCATATTGGTCAATAGGCTTGTATTAGTGTCGTAGGAGCTAGTTAAAAGAACCACAAAGTTTAACACTAATGGTGGGTTGTTCTAAAGTAGCCCATTGCTCTATGTTTGTGAAACTTCTGGTATTCATCTTAAATGTTTCTCCCATGTTTACTGTAGGCCTACATGACAGGCTGCACCAGAGTGGCCTGGTCACTTGAATCAGAATCAAAATCAGAATTACTTTTATTATATCTTATTATATCTTACAAGTACGAGTACAATTATTAGGCTTGGTTCCTCAACAGCCACATAGCAGCAACAATAAAAGCTAAAGAAAATGACGATAAGTAAAAATAAAAATATGCAAAAAAATATGCAGCAGCATAGATCAAAATAAAAATTAAAATACAATTAAGTAAATAATAATATGAGAAACTAAGAAAGTGGTAAGTAATGATAATAAGTGTAGTGTAAAGTGTAGAGTAAGTGAAAGTATGACCACTATGATTTCGATTTGATAGATAAACCAAAACTGCTTGATCTCCAAAGAGCTATGATATAGTGCCATGGTTAGTGTTGGTCACTCACCTCAGCCCGTAGAGCTCATACGTATGCGCATCTGTGCGCATGCGCCTATTGGCGGTGGGTGGGTGCGGGCCCCTCGGTCTCTCCGTCGGGCCCCGGGGGTCATTAGTGTTCTGGGTGCCGCGGAGAGCGGCCGCTCCGAGAGGGAACATGACAGAGCGACTCGGATAAATGGCAAAGTTCAAAATGAAGACCTTCCGGCTGTGGCTGTTTTTTGTTTGGTGTTTTTTCCCTCTATCCAGTAAGTACAGTGTTGGTTATTTCTGTTGTTTGTTAAAGGTTTGTGTTATGCTGAAGTTGGGCTGATTCCTGATCAATAATGGGACCGCTGCATGTGATAACACACAGCAGTCTGCAGGCTGACACTGACTTGCTTCACCATATAGCCTATATTAACGTTATTGGCGTTTTATTGTATTGATGGTTCGTCTTTGATCATATCGTTTTTATTTACCTTATGCATGCATGGCTTTCATGTTTTTTTTCACGAATTCGGTCATTGCTTTGCCTTTATGTCTAATCTATGCAGAAAAGCTCACGGTTTTCATCTCCACGATTCTTGCCTCAAATTCTCCTTTCCTTGTTTTCCTTTTCTGATTATAAGAGCTCTATACAACATGCATTACAGAACATGTAGTGATTATTATATGGCTTTCTCCTCCCCAGGTGTTTTATGTTTTAGTGAGTTATCGTTCATCACAGAGCCCAGTGATATCACTGTCTTACCAAAGGACTCGGCTGTGCTGGACTGCCTGGCTCACGGGCAGCCCCCAGTCACTATGAAGTGGCTTAAAAACGGATTTCCGATGGCAGCAAGCGAACATGCACAGTTCCTGCCCAACGGCTCCTTGTACATACCGAGCGTGAAGAACGACAGGGGGGACTCTGACGAAGGATTCTATCAGTGCCTCTCTCAGAACAAATATGGAGCTATACTCAGCCAAAGATCACGCCTGACCATCGCAAGTGAGTATGAACCCCTATGGGAGGGGAGGGGGGAGACGAAAGTCTGTGACTTACCTTCAGGTGAAAAGCAAGGTGTTTGTGAACGTCCTACAGGCCTATTTGTAGTATAGTACTCCTGTGAACTTACACTGACTCCTGGAAGCCCATGTTCAATTATATACCTCTGTGTGTTTGTAGTCAGCAACACATCTAAGTGAAGTAAAGGCTAGCTAGAGACTATGTTTGTAGATGCTACATCATTTACTCCTATTTTTACAATCAGTGAGCCACTTCTACATTTCATTCAGCGCTGCAGTGCCCAAACCGTTCTCTACGGTTTGTCCCTGGTCTGCTACCGAGAGGAATCTCTAAAAGGCCATTTGCCTGTTGGCTTTTGTTTGGCTGGCCCCGCTGCCCAGAAGAAAAGGCTGGTTCTCATTCTATTCACTGGTCCACATATCAGCGGACACGGCGATAGAGCTGGTAATTCAATAGGCCTGGCCGGCCACAGACATATCTCACTTGGACTCTCTGTGGCAGATATACATCACATTGTAGAGTCATGGATACCGCCTCCCAGCTCTGGTGTGGCTCTTCTGAGGAGAGCAGGAACCTGACCCAGCAGCAAGGAGCTCACTTTTTAATATCTAGAATGAGAGATTGAACCAGGACTCACTGTTATGTCATGTGTGCAGACATGGATAGTGTAGACAAGGTTTCAGGGTCACTTGCACTTTCCTTTCTATAGTGTTTGTTGTGTTGTTGTTTTGTGGTGGAGGTGTTATTCTTTATCACAAGGTTGGGTCTGTGGTCCAGCCCAGTGTTAAGAGAGTTGAGGGGGAGATGGTCAGCTGGAGGTGGAGGCTGGGTTTGTTGTCCAGCAGAGAGTTGAGGGGGAGGGGGGTGGTTTGGTCAGCTGGAGGGTGGAGGATGGGATCTCTCCTAGCACCCCTTCTGTCCAGAGGCCCATAGGGTCAGAGGTCAACCAGGAGCGGCTTTGTGATGTCACCAGTGGGCCCGGCCCCCGGCTGGCCTTTCTCTCGGCCCAGGCTCTCTTTCACAGCCTCTCCTCCTATCATTGTCAAGTTGAGGCCTTTTGTCAGAACTATAAGCCCACATTTCTCACACTTGAGTGAATAGCATTCCTTTCTTTAATCCCACACTGATGATTGAGTTGTTATTTGAGCGAATAGTTTAATTAAGGTCCACCAATAGTCCAGCAAAAGTCCAAACCCCCCCAAAGGATATCATAAAAGTCAGTTGATTAATATATATATAATATATATATATTATGAGTTGTTTGAACTTAAACATGAAGACCACTCTTCACTTGTGTTTCTTCTGTCTTAGTAAATCTATTGAGTCATTTCCAATTGGTTAGTGAGGGTTGTGGCAACATTTGTGTTGGAGCAATACACCAATATCAAAATACCATTTGGTACCATTTGTTTGGGACCATTTATGTACCAATATGTGTGCTGACTTCAATCTGGGTCCCAGGCCGAGAGCTGAAATGAGATGGACAGGGGGTGGAGGAGAACTCTGACCTCTTCATGGCAATCTTTGTGCTGTTTGACCCGACCATTGATTCACGCTTTACGACAGAGCAGAGCGCGTTAGCAGAGCAGTCTGTGCTGAACCAGCTCTGTTGGGAAGAAGGCCCAGGGTTTTTATATTTTTACCTACAACATTAAGGGTATGTTCTGGTGTGAAAGACCTTTTCAACAACAAATAAATTTTTAAATAAACGGTTTCTTAGTCGTAGTAAGAGTTAAAGGATAAGTCAGTTAAAGGATTTATGAAAACAATAAAGGAACTCTCAGTGCTAAGGGTCTGAAAATAGGTTTAATTTGTGTGTCATATTGATACCATTACACCATAAATGAATAGCAATTTCCCTCAGGATAAATAAAGCTTCTTGAATCTTGGAATGCTCTTCAATTTCAATCTCCCTAGTAGACCAGCGTTCTTAATGTTGATTTAATTTGGAGCCCTAGCAAATGATTTCCTTTAATATGGTATTGACTTATCCTCTAGTCTGGGGGATGGGAGGGCTTCCCCTTAATGAATAGTGCTAACTAACAGCCTTATTTAATGGTGGCTTTTCCAGATAAAGGCAGATCAGAGCAGACTGTGTTGATCATTTGGTTTTAGTCAGATGAGGAGCCTTCTTGGTGCAGAGAGAGTGAATTGATTGGTATTTAGCGATGACAATGCATCATCCTCTGTCATTCCTCCATTGATCCATTGATTGGACCAGCTGGTCACTATTGGTCCTCACAGATCAGCTCCCCAAAGGCAAGATCATGGTACTTGGAGATGATCAATGGCTCACACACACAATGACTTAACACACACTCAGGGCTGTGAATGTATACCACACCAGCATTTGCCAGATTAAAAAACACAAAACCAATGCATGCATATACATGTATCACAGAGTCCAATTCTGGTTCTCGACCTAGACGTCAGCAGACTCTTCCCCCACCCGTCTGCCCCGAGGGGTCCATGGATCCAATCTGAGGGGAGCCAATCATAGAAGCGAACCTCATGTCACCTATCTGATTGTGTTTTGTTTGTGTTTTTTGTCCACAGGTATTTCTGAATTCCTGGCCCACCCTGTGCCAGTGGGGGTCTCTGAGGGGTCGGTGGCTCGGTTCTGCTGCACCGCCGCTGCCAGCCCTCAGGCCACCATCACTTGGGAGTTCAATCAAAGTCCGTTACCCCTGGAGACCGACAGGTAGGACTGCTGCCCACATTATGACCAGAATCATACATGCCTGTGTGTTATGTGTGTGCTTTAGTTCTGGGTACATGCTTGGTGCATTTTTTACCTGTTCTGATTGTGTCCTATAACATGTTTCTTGTCTGTCGATTCTCCAAGAATCACAATCTTACCAAATGGAGTGCTTCAGATCCAGAAAGCACGGTCAGAAGACGCTGGACAATACCGCTGCGTGGCGACCAACATCGGCAATCGTATGAAGAGCAAAGAGGCAACCCTGACAGTCCACCAGGGTACATACACCTTATGCACACATCCCTGCTGTTTGCTCTATATGTATGCTTAAACTATCTCAAGTAAAACGACTTACGACTCGAAGCATAGTTTAGAAGTGTGCTGACTTTCCCCAGAGTTCCTCTCCCTCATCCTGAGTCATGGTTTTAATTATCTCTTTTCCTCTCCTTTTTTAGGGACAGCCCTTAAATCTCACCAGAGGCCCAGAATCATTGCTGGACCCCAGAACATCACGGCTGCCATGCATCAAATGGTCGTCCTGGAGTGTATCGCTACTGGCAACCCTCAGCCAATCATCTCGTGGAGCCGGGCGGACAGCAAGCCTATCGACGTGTACAACGCCAAGGTGCTGGGCAGCGGCAACCTGGTGCTCACCGACGTGAAGCCCCAGCACAGCGGCGTCTACCTCTGCAGGGCCACCACCCCGGGGACCCGCAACCACACCCTGGCTGCTGCCAACCTCACCGTCATGGGTACAGCCATCATAGAACCCAACTTAACTTAATGGTCTACATTTTGGAAAATACTATTCGCAATCATATATCAAGTATGAAGTGTAAGAGATATCCTTTAACACGTTCAGGTGTTTTGGTTATGTCGCTGGATGAATAAATGAGAGAGCAGTTTGTGATGATGGCTCTTCTCTCTTCTGTGCTTCCAGTGCCTCCGTCCATTGTTGAGAGGCCAGAGAGCCAGACCCGTCCCAGAGCTGGTACGGCCCGGTTCATGTGCCAGGCGGAGGGGGTCCCCCAACCACGCATCAGCTGGCTGAAGAATGGCCAAAAGGTGCACCTCAACGGCAGGATCAAAATGTACAACAGGCAAGTACTCAATGTATGCTGAGACAGATCGATGTTACCATCACAGGTTACCATTTGCCCCTAGTATAATGGGGCATGGAAAGCCCTTTGAGACTTTAACCAAATGGGCTATATAAATTACAATGGACATAGCTTGACCATGAAGGCTTGGATTATACCTCAGGAAACTCAGGATATACCTCAGGAAACTCAGGATATACCTCAGGAAACTCAGGAGTAGACTTCAGCAAGGAGTTCACCTCAGGAAACCCAGGAGAAGCCTATAGTGTGTTCTAACCTTCTGTCTTCTATGGCTTCCTAGCAAGCTGGTGATCACCCAGATCATCCCTGAGGACGACGCCATCTACCAGTGCGTGGCGGAGAGCGAGCACGGCTTGGTGCTGTCCCTGGCACGGCTCATCGTGGTCATGTCGGAGGACCGTCCCAGCGCTCCCAGGAACGTCCACGCCGAGACCATCTCCAGCTCTGCCATCTTGTTGGCCTGGGAGAGACCGCTGTACAACGCAAACAAAGTCATCGCCTACTCTATCCATTACATGAAGGCTGAGGGTGAGATACCTTCAGACAGAAATTTAACAAGATCTCTTTTCTCTCCTCCTAAAGTGTATTACTATGATAATAATTATCAGTTGAGAGTGGTGGTAAAATGCATCCTGCTGGATTGTTTACTTTAGTAGATGAAGGGATGGACATCCATGTTGTTGTGAATATGTGCATGGGAATAAAAAACATGCATTGACTTCATCAAGATGTAAACACCATGCGGTGTATTTGAACATTGCATCCAAACGGACAGATTCACTGTATCTACTGTAAGGTCATCTTTATGGACAGCAGAGAGGACATCAAACACACCCCACGTTTAGGAAATCTGGCAGCGCTATTTTGCCTCTGGTTTACATTACATGCCTGTTCCTGGACATTGACCATTAGATGTATGTTACTCTCTACAGCCAGGCCGTATGTCATCTTTCTCCTCTGTTCTGGTCCTCAACGCTCTGCTTCCCCCGTCCCCCATCAGGCCTGAACAACGAGGAGTACCAGGCCGTGATCGGCAACGACACCACCAGCTACATCATCGAGGACCTGGAGCCTGCCCGCAACTACACCTTCTACATCGTGGCCTACATGCCGATGGGGGCCAGCCGTATGTCAGACCAAGTCAGCCAACACACCCTGGAGGACGGTGAGCACAGAGACGGCCGGCATTCCTGGCAGTAAATCAGTGCAGTACTTAAGGCAGCAGCCTTTAATGTGACTGTGGCGTGTACCGGGGGTGTCCAGGATGGGGAGAAAGAGGGGCTTGCATTCTTGCAGCTTCCCGCTGAAAGTTTTTTTATTTTTCTTACATTCTTTCGCACCAACTGTATATCTTTCTGCAAGGAAGGTGATTGCTGCGTTTCATACGGATGGTTTTAATCATCCTCAGCAGATGTTGAATCACTTAGTCTTTGTTACTTCCTCTCTTGAGTTTAAATGAGTCTAAAGTGTATAAACGTGGTTAATGGTGGTTTCTGTGCTGGCTTGTCACTGCAGTGCCCCTGCGGACCCCGGAGCTGAGCCTGAGCAGCCGGAACACCAGCGACATCCAGGTGAGCTGGCAGCCGCTGCCGGACAAGCTGAGCCGGGGCCGGGTGTCCGCGTACCGGCTGTCCTACCGCACAGCGACGGTCCCTGACGTCACCGCTGTGGACCTGCCCTGCAACACCACAGAGCACCGCCTGGAGGACCTGGAGCCCGACACCATCTACCTGCTCCGCATCGCCGTGGCGACCCGCGTGGGATGGTGCGAGCCCACGGCCTGGACCTCCCACCGGACGCCCAGGGTGTCCAGCAGCAAAGGTAACCAATGGCAGAACAGAACAGGTAGCACTGCACACACATATACAGTATATATACATATATATATATATCTATATATATATACATATATATATATATGTATATATATATATGCACAGTATATAGGGGACCCACCGTACACCCACCAGAAGGGGAGGTTTAATTAGTCATTTGATGTTGCCGTAGACCATCAGTAGGTGATAGATATTCTTAGGTCACATGAAAGTTATTGAAAAAGATCAAAAGCAAACAGTGTTGCTGCTGAGCCCCACACTGTGACCATAGGAACGCGGGGGCCATCTCTGTGCGGTGCTGTGCTTCTCTCTGGAGCAGAGAGGTCCTCCATGCCCCCACGCAGAGCAGCCAGCTCATGACTAGAGCTGGCTCGGCAGCATTGTCCCACAGTCTTTGTGTTGGTTACCCAGGGACCTTTGCCCCCGGCTGTCAGTGGTGTTGGAGTGGCCTCAGTCACGGGTCATAAAAGAGGGGCCTGGGGCATCTCTGTGTGGGGAAGAATGGCCCCTTTTCACGGCCGGGTGCCTTGAAAAGAGGAGTTGGTTGTTTGTCCAGCTCATGCAAATTTCTGATCTGTTTAGAGTTAAGTTCAATAATGTAGAGATAAGAGATGTATGGTAAAGTAGCAGTAATAGTGGCTGACAATAAGTAGCGATAACTCATAGCAACTATGCTACTATGAGTGATGGGTAGCCTGCCGGATAAGGGCTGTGTGAATACTCATCAATAGGCAAGGCATTGTGGTTGTGGGGGTGGGGGGTGATTAATGAAAAGGCTGCTGGATCTATTGAAACCGTCTATTTATTCAAATCAATTCTGCTTCTGAAGGAACCAAGTCTTAGCATGCAAAATGCTCATACCACACTGCCATAAAACACTTTGAGGATACTAAAACAATAAAGTAACTTTGTGGAGAGGGTAGCATTTTCCTCTGTGAGTGAGTCGTTTTCACATGAAGGCTTTTCTGGGCATGGTATATTTCATGTGATCATGACACATTGTGAATTGGCTTAGAGATAGCCTGCATTCATGTTTTCATGTGTAATTTCTTGAACTCAGCCCTCTTCCGCTCTCTCGTTTTTATCCTAACCGTGTTGTCTGTGTGTTCCCTGCCTCCTCTCACCCCAGTTCCCGCGGCACCCCTTCTCCACCTGGAGCCCCTGAACTGTACCTCTGTCGTTGCCCGCTGGCAGAAGGCCCCAGGGAGCGTGGTGGTGCAGGGCTACCGCCTGTCCCACCACGAGGAGGGCCGCCCTGAGCAGCCCACCGTCCAGCTCCCCGCTCTGCTCTCAGACTACACCATCAGCAACCTGGGTGAGTCTCTCCCTCAGGGTCACACCCCGCCTCAGGAGGTACAAGGAGCATCCTTTTTAAAGCCCCATTTGTTTTTATATATTTTTTGGTACTTTTTGGTACTTAGCCTATGTCAAGGATATTAACTAACTCAGTTTCAATATTACATATCAATATGACATCTTGATATTTAAATCACTGTTCGGACAGACGGTTTTGGAAATGGCCGAAGCCCATTTGGCCCTTGATCAACGAGAGTCCTGCTCTGCATCAGGCAATTAACTCTGACCCGCGAACGGCCTATTTGCATTAGGGCCTGCTGGCCGGTGATCAATACAGTCTGACCCCTCTTTATCAAACAGCCACCCCCTCTTTATCAAACAGCGTCCCTCAGCAGCCTGCGTGATGCATTGTGGGAGCTCAGACTCTGAGAAACAAGGGATCCCCAGCCTCCAGATGTCCCCTCCCAACACCGTATTTCCATCCCAGCCCTGCATAATTACCCCCTGGCCATAGTGTCGGGTCCAGGGGCCACACCCGCCCTGTGAGATTCTGGCCGCTACCGGCCCCCTCCCCCACTACTCCCACAGCCTCCTCAGCTGGACACAGACGGGGTCTCCTGGGACTGTCCGCACCGAGCTGGGCAGAGGGGGTGACCTCTGGCCACCTCTCTCTGCCCCCTCCCTCCCCACGTCTATCTTGTCGATGCAAATGATCTCCAAAGATCCAATCTGGACCTCTGTAGTCCACTGCCACGTCCATGTTGCTATGGAGCGGTGTTGTAGGGTTGTGGGTCCACTTTGCATTCTCGCTGGAATCCAAATTGTAAAAATCAAGTGACATCTTTTCTCAAATGTCTGAGTGATTTAACTACTGATCAAGCTACTGGTTAAGAATGAGACAAACAACCAAAGCAAATACTCTTGTTGTCTTAGTGTTTTATTTTGTACCTTACCCAGCTCAGTATTCGTGATATTGTTGGGAGTGGGGCTCACTGAAGTCAATCTCAGGAGGACTTAGCCCTGCCAGAGGAAACAAAAGAGGCCGCCAGTCCTGAGCCGGGATTCCTTCTGTTCTATCTTGGCCAGACCCTTTGACCTCAGCCCCCCCCTCCCCCGGTCCCCGTGATCTCAGCAGCTGAATGCCGGCTCTGACCCCCACCCTCCCCCACCTCCCATGGAAGGTTTGCCCCCCCACCTCCACCGGTCAACACCCTGCGTCTGGCCCGATGTCTCAACATGCTGGAGGCGCCAGAACATCATCCTAGCGCTTGCTGCTATCTGTGTCCAGGGGGGTAGAGGAGAGCTGGGGGTTAGCACCCATCAGAGCTGGAGCTGAAGACGCAGCGATACCTCATGTCTCCCTCACGCAACAACACCACAGAATGGCCTTGTTGAACATTTCTTAATTTCTCTGTTTCTCACAGGCTGAAACTCATCCTGCAAGTTCAGAAATTAGAGGTAGCCATCTTGGCTTTCAGTCCAACTGCCCCCACTCCCCTGTTGAGGGAAAGAAGCAGTGTTAAACCTTAAGCCTTAAAAAGGAACATACAGACTGGGATGTCATGGTGTTGTCGATATTATTTGCAGGCCGTATTGATTGGTCACCCTAGTTACCAGGCCGTCAGTAGGGCTGCCAGCCTAACACAATGACAGCCCATGATGGATGACGTGCGACTGTGTGGCCGGTGTATTGTGTCTGCATGGGGGGGGGTTTAGCCATGAACACAGAGCTGCCCGCTTGGCCACTGGCTGTGAATGAGACACTTTGTGGAAAGTGTCTTTTTCTCCTTATTTTTGATGCTAATGAAAATAATTCCATGTTTAAATCCAAAAAGTTAATATATATATATATATATATATATATATATATAACATCTTATGTATACATATATATATATGACATCGTTGCTATGCAGCAACAGAGTATAGTAGTTGTATTGTTATTACAATTGTGCCGTGGATTATCTTCGGATCACATCTCCTGTTTAGTGGAGTTTGGCGTTTAAAGCACATGTTAAAAATGACACTCTCTTCATTTTATTGCAGATCCAAGGACAAAGTATCATGTGAAGCTGCTGGCCTTCAGCCAACTGGGAGACGGCTACCAGTCGGACCAGACCATCAGCACTCCGCCATGTGTTTGTAAGTAGATAGCTCAGCAGCCGCCGCACTGGGCTAGCGGTTCTGCATTAGAGACACATATTGTAATGTTCCAATAAGTGGAATATTCGTAAACAATCATAACTTTGGTTGATGGTATTTACTATTTGATAATCAGTTTTCAAGTAAGGTAGATGTTGCTGCAAGGGAATCGAAGCCGGAACCTTTTGGCTTGGAGTCAAACACCCTATCGACTACCTGCCCTCCTGAAATGTGCCTTTATGCGTCTGTTTCCCCCAGCAGTGAGAGACCACCTGTCCTCCGTGCCCCCGACCCCCAGTCATGTGACCATCACAGCCAACGGCTCTTCTTCGGTGGTGGTGCGCTGGAGTCGCCCGGCCTTCATGGCGGGAAAGGCTCTGAGCTTCAGCGTCCGCTGTACCCCCGTGGGAACGCACAACGCCACGGCCGTACGCTACCTTCAGACGTAAGCCAGAGCTCCTTGTGGAAATAAAGAGTTAACACTTACACAGAACTTATGAGGGGTGGCATGTGGCTCACGAGGTAAAGCGGGTTGGCTGGTAACTGGAAGGTTGTGGGTTCGATCCCAGGCTCCTCCTAGCGTCGAGAGAGTGTCGAGATGTCCCTGAGCAAGGCACCGCACCCTAACTGCTCTAGACGAGCTGGCTGTCGCCCTGCGTGGTTGTCAATGTGTGTATGAATGGGTGGATGTTAGGGCATATTGTAAATTGCTTTGTGTGGCCACTGGTTAGAAAAGCACTATATAGTAAATGCAGTCTATATAATACATACAAAGAACTTATAAGGGGACATGGCTCATTGCGCTTGACAACAACCAAATTATTAAGGACTGAAGAGACACTTGACCAAAACTTCAAGTGAAGGCTTTCACATTCCCTGGATTGGTTCCTTTATTAATCCACTTTGTGAACATCATTTGTATTTGGCTTGGGAGGAACCATTCTAGAGGTTTGCACTCCCCAATTTGCGAGGAAAGTGAGGTCCTGGTTCGTCAGTGTTTCATCATATGCTTTGTTTCCCATCTGTTCACAGCATCAAGCAGAACATGACAGTCCGGAACCTCAGTCCAAACACGCGCTATGAGTTTGTGGTCCGTCTTCATCTGGACCAGATGTCCAGTCCCTGGAGCTCAGTGGTCTACCATAAGACCCCCGCCACCGGTAAGCTGCCAGACTTCATCTAGCTTATATATTGTCATGTTATTCCAGGTTTATGGAGCATGCATAAACTACTGAGTTAATAGCCCTTAAATATCAGTGGGCCTGTCTGAACTACTACTTAGAGTGGATAGAACTGGTCATCATTAAGGTCTTAGGGGGATGTGATATCCTCCTTCAGGTGACATTGTTTGCACAGAGCCTTTATTCCAGTGTATTGGTGGTGATGGATCTGTGATGTGATTGTTCTGTCCCCGGGTCCACAGCCCCCACCCAGCCGCCATCGGCCGTGCGGTTGACCCTGATAGAGGACAACACGGTGCTGGTGTCCTGGCGGGAGCCTGCGGACCCCCAGCTGGTGGTCACCCACTACACCCTCCTCTACGCCTCGCAGAAGGGCTGGCTGGCCGGGCGCTGGATGATCCTGCAGAGGGACGGTGAGTCACTCCACCAAACGCCCACAATGGGGTTTGAACGACACAACGTTGGCTCATCAACCGAGGATCGTGGCTAGTTATGATGTTTAAAGGTTGTGGGTTCGAAACTCAATGTCCTGACCTGCTCAATGATGACCTGTATCTGAATTGACTTTAAAAGCGTATGCTAATAGAAGTAGTATCACCTCATCCTTATAACTTGATCAAATGCAACATGGCTGCCGAAGCATTTTATAGTATTTACATTTAACTCGCTGTCATTTGAAAAACTAAAAACTCCAACTGAAGCTCTGAAAAGCCAATGACTTCTGAATTAATGAGTGGTTGAACAGCAATGGATGGTGCTGTTCCTCCCTCTCACACTCACCATGAGCCTGTGAAGCTGCATGATGTTCTCACACTAGGGCCCATGTGTTAATGTGTCAGGGAGCAACACCATGGCCCTGCTGGAGAAGCTGGAGCCTGGGAACATCTACCTGGTGAAGATCTGTGCTGCCAACCAGTACGGAGAAGGTCCCTTCTCCAGCCTGGTGGACGTGGCCCTGCCCCGGGCCAGTGGGCACCGCAGCAAGAACCCCAGGCACTCGGACAGCTTCCCCGAAACACCAGGTACAGAACCAGGACAGACTAGCACGGCTCTCCAGTCCTGCTTAGTTGGATTAAACGATCAATCTGAATATAATTGTGTAAAAGTTCCAACGGAAAATCTAAATTATTCAGAAAGTAAAGGCTCCCGTATCTCTAATAGATACCGCTCTCAATTATTCAACCAGTGAATTAAAAATGAATAGTAACTGATTCCTTCTCTGTCTTTCTGTCATCGCTGGTGGTTCAGTAACCTGTTGATGAAATATTAATGGCTGCATGGTGAATTGCTTTGTTTGTTTTGCTTCCTAGCCCAATCCAACAGCATTTACCACTTAGACCAGCGGTCAATGACAGGCATCATCGTGGGCGTCTGCATCGCGCTCTCCTGTATCGTCTTGTGTGCCTTGATCCTCATCAGCAAGGCAAGATCCAGGTAAAGAAATTCAAGATAAGAGATACACCTTCCTAATCACATGTATCTAACTTCACTGTAAGTCGATTTGGACAAAAGCCTCATGACAAAATACAAAAAAACACCTATTGTATCCCGCATGATGTTCTCGTGTATGTAGGCTGACTTTTCATCTTTGACAGGAAACCTTCCGGTCGGAAGATGGCGGGCGTGCTGAGCGGTGACGGGCCGCAGGCAGGCAGGCAGCCGCCCTCGGAGAACGCTGAGGTCCTGGTACCCATGATGAGACCACCCTTCATAGACACCAAGGTGAGATACACCACACAGCACCCCCTGCAGGCCAGACCAGGCATGGACCTTACATTTACATTAAGGGCATTTAGCATTAAGGGCATGATGCTTTTATTCAAAGCAACTTGCAATAAGTACATTTGTCTTAGGAAGGTGAAACGTTATATCGCTGTCGGTACAGTAAGGTAATATTCATAGAACCCATTATATTATATTATATATTATATTATATATATAATATATTATAGT
>JAOPUD010000162.1:20055082-20067301 GCA_027122715.1 Trisopterus minutus
CACACACACACACACACACACACACACACACACACACACACACACACACACACACACACACACACACACAAACACACGTGCGCACCCGCATTCCAACCCATCCATACACATCCTCTCATAAATAAGAAATCATCAAGAATAAAACGCATGCATATAATTAAATAGAGAATATTGGATGAAGAAGGAAGTACACTGCAATCTAAAATTCATGTTGAGATTGCAGGAAATCCTTAATTAAAGCCATGCACACACATATATATACATATAAAAATTATAATATATAAATAGATATAAAATGAAAAAACACTCAAAACACGTGGGTAAAAGATAAAAGTGCTACAATAAGTGCTCATTTGGAATAATAAATAAATAAATACATAAATAAATGGGTTAGGGTTAGGGTTAGGGTTAGGGTTAGCAGCGTGCTGTTTCCTAACCGGCAGGGGGCGGTAAGGAGAAGGGGTCATCGGGATATTTTCTCACTCAGAAGAAGAAGACCTTCACACGGTCTTGTTTTCTTCAGCGTGTTACACCAGGTCCTCTTCGAGAACGAGGACCCAAAATGCGCATTGAAAAATGCTATTTCTGCTCGGGGCCTGTCTACCCCGGGCATGGTAACATGTTTGTTCGAAATGATTGCAAGGTATGTCGCTGTTTGGTTGAGTGACCGCCGATAGTTAAGTGGCGTACGGTTGTTTTTCGGCAGCGCTAGCCAGCAGGCTAGGCTAACTGTAGCCTTTTAAACGTGCTGAGGCTCTCACCTGTTACCATGTCATAGTCTGTTTAGTAATCCGTGGCTCTGAGATTATACTGAAAGCATGTCACTTTT
Organism: Trisopterus minutus; assembly: GCA_027122715.1. NCBI lineage: Eukaryota > Metazoa > Chordata > Actinopteri > Gadiformes > Gadidae > Trisopterus > Trisopterus minutus. The sequence continues at coordinate 20,055,912 of JAOPUD010000162.1, forward strand.
ATAGGAAATGATCAATCAGTCAGAATGTGATGTTCCTCTTGTGATTTTTCTCGAAACGTCTGTTATCGGAACAGACACGCCTGGCTGTGTGCTAGGACCCTCTATTAAGTTAATTTCCCGTCATCTGCGTTTGTTTATATTTCTATAGGTCTTTAGATTTTGCAAATCCAAGTGTCACAAAAACTTCAAGAAGAAGCGTAACCCAAGAAAGACCAGATGGACTAAAGCCTTCAGGAAAGCGGCAGGAAAGGAGTTGACAGTGGTAAGTTGTTTTTTTTTATTTGATTTCAATTGATTTACACCATGTATCCCAATGCTTGTGTGTTTAGATGTCTTGTTAATACGACTATGCCACCTTTTTTAGGATAATGCTTTGGAGTTTGAAAAACGTCGAAATATTCCTCTTAAATACCAGCGAGAGCTTTGGAGCAAGACAGGTAAATCTAAACGCCACTTAAAGCTAGAAATGGTTATCGGTTGACTCTATGAACTCAACCAGAATCAGAATTTCCATCAGAATTTCTGAATCTATAATGTCCTTTCTATTCCAGTGGAAGCAATGAAGAAGGTAGAAGTGATAAAAAATAAACGACAGGCGAGATTCATAATAAACAGGTAAGATATACTTTTCATACCTAGGTCTGTATTATCAACCATATTGTATGTCAACACTCCTTAAACATGGGATGTTAATCAGTAGGAGAGAGTTGGTAGTCTCCGCAATGAGACCCATGCCTTTAAACACTGTTCCCTGTCTCTAGACTGAAGAAGGGCAAACAGCTGGACAAGGAAGAGGCGATCATCTCGGTCAAGAAGAACATTCACCTGATCAGGGCACCACATGCGGGTGAGTCAGCTGGCACAACAAATGACATCCAAGATAGTATGGGGATGAAGAGGCTTGACCCCCAGCCGATGGTTCTGGTTTCAAACCCTGGTCCCTGTATTTTATTTATAGGCATCCTTTAGCAAGATGCCTACCCCTACCTGCTTATTAATGATGTGTCAAAAGTTATTTGGATAAAAGCATCATTCATACAGTTAATTACAATAAATAATAAACTTTGATGGAAACAGTCACAGTGTGATAAGAGGTCTGGCCTTTGTAACTTCCTTCAAGAATGCTTGTGTATTGTACTCTTTATTGTATAAGATTAGTTCTAATCATTTTGTCTGTCTTCCAGGCAAAGCCAAACAATTGGAAGAAAAGATGGTGCAGAAGTTGCAAGAAGACGTGGTCATGGCAGAGGATAACTGATCCAAGGGCCAGATGCCCTTTTTGATCAACCAGGCTCCATGTTTCCATAAAATAACAAAAGCTGTTCCTTTTCCTTATTTCCTAAGGATCTTAAAGGAATGTAAACTCCTCCTGTGTGAAATGTATTACACCACCAATGTTTTTTGTAGCAATGTTCAGAATGAGCATTTATTCCCTCTGATATTACTTTGTTAAAACAGGGAAAATAATTCCAAATTGACATAAAACAAACTGTTGGAGAATAGAATGAAGTTATTCGGTTTAACCATTTATTCCACATTGTAAACATGGTTGGCGGTTTTCAAGTTGGCTCCTTCACACTCACAAGATGTGGGAAATAGATGACATTTTTTGAAAACGTAATAAAACTACTTGTATTCATGAATGTGTTAATTGATATTAGCAAAGACAATTGCACACCATTACTCCTGAATACGTTAAGTGAATGGTGTAGAAAGTTGGAACTGGAAGGGCAATTGTAGTTTAAAAAACAATTGTTTCAACTCTTAAAGGGGAAATCCGGTGTAACATGGATCTGGGATATGTTTAGTATGATAACAAGTTGGGACTGTTTGTTTGAGAGCAAAAAAGCGCATATAGACGCATTCTTTAGTTGGATGTAGCCGATTCTACCAAAACGCCATATAGTTAGACTGATATGGGGCATGTCTCAAGGTAAAAAATAAATGAATCGCTATTTTAAACCACTTAAAAGGCTAGAAGTAGCCCGACACTTCTTTGGTAGCATAGGGTCTTAACATATATAACGAGGCATTGATAACTTTGTAAGTGTACAGATTGTTTATTAAAAAGGAAATTTTATACACAATACCGTCAGTAGTTCACCAGTCGACGTCATATTGTTTTCAAGACTCGATAAGTCGATTGGCGAACACAGAACATGCGTGTTGACGGATGTAGGCTGTACACGTGAACAAGGGAACTGGAGGTGTGTGCGGGGCACGAACTGTAGCCTCAGCTTGGAATTACAACTTGTGAAGAGAGAAGATACCTCCGTCAACCACACGCATGCTCTGTGTTCGCCAATCGACTTATCGAGTCTTTAAAGACAATTTGGCGTCGACGGGTGAACTACTAATGGTATTGTGTGTATATAAAATGTGTAAATAAAACAATCTGTACACTTGCAAAGTTATCAATGCCTCGTTTTATATGTTAAGATCCTTATTATACTACCAAAGAAGTGTTGGGCTACTTCTAGCCTTGTAAGTGGTTTAAAATAGCTTATTTATTTATTTTTTTTACCATGAGACATGCATCAGTCTAACTATATGGGGTTATAGTACAATCGGCTACATCCAACTAAAGAATGCGTCTATAGGCCTATGCGCTTTTTTGCTCCCAAACGAACAGTCCAACTCGTTATCATAATAAACATATCCCAGATCCGTTTTACACTGGTTTTTCCCCTTTAAGGGTAAACCAAGCTCGAGTGTAGGGATAATCTCAGGCTCATTTTGATGTCTTCACTTCATATCTGAGATGGGCAGTATAACACCAAATAGTTGGGTCCTACAGATATTTCCAAAATTCATAGCTGTTATAAAATGGGGCATATTCATTCACGTTATTTCTTTCGTTTGAATAGGTCAAATATTACAACCGTAATCAAGCATAAATCCATGTCATTGTTGGAGATGGAATGTGTTCCTCACCCCAGCTCTGCCCTTAAGTCATCACTTTGAGAGTTCCGGTTTTGTAACTTTAGACTCTTTAATAAACACCAGGGCAGTATTTTAGTAATCTCTAAATAAACCATGATTAAGGTTAAATCCGACTGAACATCCAATACAAACACGCAAATCTGATTTAGTTGGGTCAACACCTACTCATTTGTAATTGGTACACACGTCCTTAGGGCTGCACCGTGTAATTGAGAGCTGGGACACTGTGGAGGTGTAGTGTTTGGTCCCCCAGAAGCCTCCCGTGTTCTGACAGTACACGGGACAGTCAGTTTGTTTGTCTACCACCTCTTGTTTTGGTAGCAGGGACGTGTCTGAGGGGGTCGTAGGGTCCTTGAATGCTCCTCCTAGGACCCTTGGTCGCTCCTCCTAGGGTCCTTGATTGCTCCTCCTAGGGGCCGGACCCGTCACTTGGCTCTAGCCGCTCTAGCTACTGCATCGTCCCGCGTTCTGCCGCTTCACCTCCGCCTGTCTGAGGGCTGACTTCTCGTTCCCGTACTCCTGTTACCTGGGCCCACACCGCGATGTCCGAGGGGGTCGACGGCGCAATTAATCCCGAGGAACAGCAGGTAAATCAAAGTTTACCCCGGGTGTGTGTGCTAGCAGGCGGTGCTAGCTGAGGTAGCTCCCACCAACATGAATGGACGAGATGCGATTAGCAACAAGCTAGTTAGCTTCCTGGTGATGGGGTCCTAGCAGGACGTTTTTCTCAACAATACATGTTAACAGAGGATACTTTCACACGCAAACAATTCATCTGGGTGTCGTGCAACATTGCAGAGACGCCCCGAGTTGTAGTTATTGTATCAAGTGTGGGCTAGTTTAGCAGCTAAGCTCTCAGCTAAAATCTGATTATTAATAGCATGCTCAGGTCTCTGCAGGAGTGCATTTTCTTCTGAGAGGACGTTACGTATTACATATTTTATTTGGTTGGTAACGGGGAAAATCTCGCATTTGTCATCATATATCGACTCTTGCATTGTTGGTGAAGATAAATAGTTTTGTCTCTGCCTTTGCATGACTTGTCCGCCATAGGAAATGGAGGATAAAGTCATCAGTCCTGAGAAGGCAGAGGAAGCCAAACTGAAGACTAGGTATCCTAACCTGGCCGCCAAGCCAGGGGGCTCGGATCTCCTCAGGAAAAGACTTCAGAAGGGGGTGTGTTTCATACGTTAATAAGGACAGCTTTCCTTTTTAGCAGTTTAACATTGACAGCATTTAATGAATATATAAAATTTTTATTCTCACAGCAAAAGTACTTTGATTCTGGTGACTACAACATGGCCAAAGCCAAAATGAAGAACAAACAGCTGCCCATGGCTCCGACGGAGAAGACTGAGATCACCGGAGACCACATACCCACACCCCAGGACCTGCCGCAGAGAAAGCCTTCCATTGTAGCCAGCAAACTCGCTGGTTGATTTAGTGATAAGCATTTTATGTACATTGTGATGTGTCCATTCCAACCTGCCTTGCATAGCAACCTGCCCAGTTCCATTTCTGTTTATCATTCACCATTTGATGACTGCAAATGTAAGCTGAATGCTGAAAGCCGGAGATGGCAAAGTATAGGGTCATCACTGTGTGGTATTCAGCCGATCTATAGTTAACGTTGTTCAAAATTAAGATTGATTTTGAAGTTGCGGTATATTAAGTCACCTGGAAATGCAAATACAAGCTTGTGTTCCTGGAACACTCTGCATGGTAGCTTTCATTTAATGATTTTTTTCCTGCATATCTGTCACTACATTATGTCCAAGATTTCTATTTTGTTGTACTTTTCATCCCAAAAAGTTTATTGGAATGATGCCAATTGCAGGACCAGTATAAATGTATGCCTACATTAACTTCACTATAGCTACATATATGTGGAACTATTTTTTAACAAGTTAAGGCATTGAAAAACAACTAGGAACGGAAGGCAAAGCTGTTTTTTTTCCCGATTATACTAAGTCACCCATCTCCCACTCTCTATAAACTGTATTGATAAGGCAACTGTTGCTAGGTTGGCTGGTTGGGTTTTAATTAATTGTAGTTCTGAATACTGTTGTAGTTCCAAATCATACTGGCCTCTGGAAAGGCCTTGAAAGTAATGAACCGCTTTCATCTTGAGCAATATCTGGTCAAAGTAACCTAGTGGTGAATCTAGCCTGGATCGTCTACCACTTACCGGAATCATTGAGGTTTTGTACCAAGCAGTTTGAATATGTCTGAAGGGTGCATGTACATTTATAGTGCAAGTACACTGCCATGTTTTTCTGTAAATAAAATAGTTTTGCATAATAACCGACTGAAACAGTGTTTCGAATTGAGTTGAGTAACCGCGTATTGCACTTTAAAAGTGAAGTATTAAAGTATTACGTTTCAATAATTGATAATTGTCTTGAGATGCGTGACCGCTGGGGGGCGCGCCTGTGATTCAGAGAGGGTCTCGGCGCGCTCCCGCTGATCTCACTGACTGGAGGAGTCGGTCCTACCGCTGAGGTTCTTATCACCCTCCGTATGGCTCACTACTATATGTGATCCTGCTCACCTTACTCACCTCACAACTTACTTATTTTAAACGGTGTAATACAATCTTAACATAGCTTGCTAATCTGCAGTCTGCTGTTGCCTGTTTCTTGCTGACTTCCTCCACTGAAATGGACCTGTACCTTCAGCGAGGTTCTCCTCAGTAGCCGGTTGGAGAGCTCAGGTCCACTGCCATGGCAGTCTCTGAACTGTACTCAAAGGTAACTACAGCATAATAATCTTACCATAATAAGAACTAACTACTTCGTTTTCAATCCATTGAATGCCTTGTCATCCAGTGTTCTGTAGAGTTGTGTCCTGGTTATTCAAGTAAAGGCTTGTGTTCGTTGTTAGTGTAGACTTTCAAGATGTTTCTTTTGGACTTGTTCCCCAGTCGGCCCGGGTCTGGCTTCCTGACCCGGAGGAGGTGTGGAGGTCGGCGGAGCTCACCAGAGCCTTCACACCCGGGGACCAGGTGCTATCACTCCGATTGGAGGACGGCTCGGTGAGAGATAGACAGTGTATAGGGAATGTTATGCAAAATAGACCCTCATGCAGAATAAAACTATTGCTGGAGTATTTCACTGGTTTATGTTAGACATAGAGAACAATTGTAGCCTATTCACAGTCGATTTGTTCAATATTTGATCCAGATAGGTCCGTTGTCTTGCGTTTCTAGTCAAAGCTGTCGGTGCCTGCCGTTATTAGATCAAGTTTGGGCTTGCATGGTATGGTAAGGAGGCCTCAACAGTGGTTCAGGCAAAGGTAAGCCTAAGAAAATTGAGACATGCATAAATTCTCTAACCCTGGAATCATAACCCTGTATGATTCCAGGTGTTGGAACACAGAATCGACCTGAAAAGTAACAGATTACCACCCCTGAGGAACCCTAACCTCCTGGTGGGGGAAAATGACCTGACAGCACTGAGCTACCTTCACGAACCGGCCGTCCTGCACAACCTCAAAGTGCGCTTCACAGACTCCAAGCTCATTTACACATATTGTGGTAATGAGCCCTTCTCTCGTGTGACTCACTATCATTGTGCCAATGTAGACTTTGGAGCCGTGTTCACAGTGCAGTATGGCACAATCAGACGAGATGCAACGATTATGCACTCAACAACTCATGTACTTATGGTATTAAAGCTGAAGAATATAAAATGGGAAATATTTAACCACATGTCTGGTTATGTATTATGCATGCATTCTATCCAATGGCTCAATAACTTTGTGCGCTGAATAAGCATACACATAATAGTTGATGAGGTTATGATACAGGTAGTAGACACTGCATAATAGGTCAACTGTAACGCATTTGACTGAACCGGGGCTAACATGGACTGATGGGTTAAACTGGTGGTCTGTGGCCCTGTTCCAGGCATCGTGCTGGTGGCCATCAACCCGTACAGCAGCTTGCCCATCTACGAGCTGGACATCATCCATGCCTACAGCGGGCAGACGCTGGGCGACATGGACCCCCACATATTCGCCGTGGCTGAGGAGGCATACAAAAACATGGCGAGGTGTTTAAACAACAAACACAAAGCAGACTGTCCCTCCTTGATGAAGAGGGTATCATTTGTGGCGTCATGTTACATTCCACAGCAGATATGTTAAAAAAAGACCCATCTATAGATGTTCCATTATTTCCTTTTTGATACCATTATTTCCTTCCTGATATTGATTCAGATTCCTGAACTTGAGTATCGTCCGCTACCAAGTATACACCGATACAGCATCTAGCATTGTAACTACTAATAGCACTTGTTCTTATTGAAGAGTTCTATTACGACGACGATGTATAGTCGGTTCACTTACTGTTGAAAAAGATTTTTACAGAACTCGATCATTTACATTTCTAATCTATAATTATAATGATACACTTGTATTCTTGAATGCACGTAGGTCGGAGATGATGCGTTTCCCATTCCGACTTTCCACCTCCGTTAACAAACGCCGCATAGCACCACACATGTTTGTGATGTTCTTTGCCTCTGTAGTAAATAATTATTGGAGGAATTTCCGATAATGGTATCGGTATCGGAACACCTCTCTCCACTACAAACTCCCATTCCTCCGCCAGGGACGAGAGGAACCAGTCTGTTATCGTCAGCGGGGAATCTGGGGCCGGGAAGACCGTCTCAGCCAAGTACGTGATGCGGTACTTTGCCACTGTCAGTCGCTCCTTGGTGCAGGCCAATGTGGAGGATAAGGTGCTGGCCTCCAATCCCATCATGGAGGTAGGGGAGGACTCCCTCAGGGGACAGACCACAGCAGTACACAGTTTGAACCGGTGGCCAGTAACCCTCCATCACTGCATGTCTGTGATCAAAGGCCATCGGGAATGCGAAGACGAACCGGAACGACAACAGCAGCCGGTTTGGAAAGTACATTGAGATCGGCTTTGACAAGAAGAACCGCATCATCGGGGCCATGATGAAGACCTACCTTCTGGAGAAATCGCGAGTGGTGTTCCAGGTCAGAAAAATATCTAGACAACTAGTGTTTCTTAATTCTTGGATTTCAATGGAGATAGACTTTGAATTTGTGTTCTCGTTAAAATAGTCTCATGTATGAGTATAACTGATTTATAAAATAAGTTTAACTTACATAGTATAAATACATTGATTTAAACACAGAGTTATTCCTTTTCTGTCTTCATAACTTTTAGCCTCTTGGAGAAAGGAACTACCATATATTGTATCAGCTGTGTGCCTCCTCTCACCTGCCAGAGTTCAAAGATTTCAAGTTAAGTGAGTGATTTGTGTTAATGTCATACAGCCTTTTGAAACATCTTTGAAAGTAGATATTCTTTACTGTAGATACATGCTCTGTAGAGAGTCCTATCTGGATCCACCTGTGATGTGAAGATAGTAACAGAATGCATGTTGTTTTTTGTAATCTCAAGGCTGTGCTGATGACTACCTCTGCACCAACCAAGGCCAGAGCCTGGCTATAGAGGGCGTGGATGATGCTGGAGATATGTCTAAAACCAGGAGAGCCTTAAAGTTGCTAGGTGGGTGGGATTATGTTTTTTATATTCATTCAGATGCTGCCAGAACAATACTTAACTCACAGCACACATCACAATAGAAACATGGAGGTCTGCTGTTTGTAAGACAGAATTCATGTAATCAGTCAATATGCTCAATCAGCTTCCCAACACATTTGTGCATACGCATTATGTTAACTAATGTTGACATAATACCTTTGACAGGATTCAGTGAAAGTGACCAAATGTCACTTTTCCGAATCCTTGCTGCCATTCTTCACTTCAGCAACGTAGAAGTGAAGGCTCAGTCAGCAGACAGCAGCAGCGTTACGGTAGGCACGGAGACCTAGCCCTGGCTACCTCTGATACATCAGCATACATCTGCATCCCATCAACATGCCTTGTGATGTTCCCAGCCAGACCAACACCACCTGGTGGTGTTCTGTGAGCTGATGGGGGTGGCCTACCAGGACATGGCCTATTGGTTATGTCACAGGAAGCTCAGGACGGCCACAGAAACCTTCTCCAAGACTCTCCCCAAGGTGTCCGCGGTCAACGGGCGGGATGCCCTAGCCAAGCACATCTATGCCAAGCTGTTTGGCTGGATCGTAGACTGCATCAACCAGACTTTGAAGTTTGCCACCACCCGTCGCTGCTTCATTGGCATTCTGGACATCTACGGGTATTTTAAGTTCTTGGTGTCGTTTCAGTATTCTTTGTGTTTTTTTTATTTCATATTTTTCTACAGAAATTGCCAGAGGAAGTGATCCCTGAGTTCTATTTGTTTTCCTGTCTATTTCTTTTCAGATTTGAAACATTTGACGTCAACAGTTTTGAGCAGTTTTGCATAAATTATGCCAATGAGAAACTCCAGCAACAGTTCAACCTGGTAGGTGCTGCGCTCCGACGTCATCTGGCCTCACCCGGAGCACGTGGCCTGACTCAATGCACACGGTCCCTCTCTACAGCACGTCTTCAAGCTGGAGCAGGAGGAGTACATGAAGGAGGAGATCCCCTGGTCCCTCATCGACTTCTCCGACAACGAGCCCTGCATCCGCCTGATCGAGGCCAGGCTGGGGGTCCTGGACCTGCTGGACGAGGAGTGCAGGGTAGGCTCTCCTGATTGGGCCCTCAATGGTTGTTCACAGGGGACCAACATTTACTGTGATCATATTTTCAGGCAATCTGTCCAAAAAACATCTGTAAACAGCATGACAGCGGCATATGTTTTGGTAAAAGGTCAGAAATGGCTAGAGGTAGACTTATGGCATGGTCACGTCATGGTCAGGGCCAGTACAACCTCACACTCAGTCACATTTGTCTCAGAAAGCTGGTAGCCGCCCCCTAACTTCCTCTTGATTGTTTTTTTCCATGTTTCTGCACCGGTCGACTCAGATTATATTTTCCGATACCATTCTTTGCCCACAGTTAACGTGCAACACTTTCATTGTCAGTCCAGTCAAAATGTCAGCCTCGGTACAGAACCTGGATTTAACCCATTGATCACGCCATCCATCTGAGCAGCACCACTAATGTATCACGTTTGTTTCATGTTTCTGTTGTTAAAGGGTTTGCGCAAGTCATGGCAATTTCCTATATGAGTCATCATGTCTCAATCCTTCCGTTCTTTCCTGCCCTCAGATGCCCAAAGGCTCTGATGACACTTGGGTCCAGAAACTGTATGCCTCTCTCCTGAAACAGAACGCTCACTTTGACAAGCCCAGACTGTCCAATACGGCTTTTATCATCCACCACTTTGCAGATAAGGTACATATACAGTAGGAGCAGTATATCTAAGAAGACATATAGGAAAGACAATTCATGGTTCTGTACACCAGTTCTCCCCCGTTAGTTCAGTGTGTCTGACTGTAGGCCTTTGTCTACCAGGTGGAGTACCAGTGTGATGGCTTCCTGGAGAAGAACAAGGACACTGTCAATGAAGAGCAGATCAATGTTCTGAAAATGAGCAAGGTGAAACTAGTCTCTTATTTTTCAGTCCATTACATTGAGTACATTGCAATCTCTAGGGTAAAACACAGAAGTTCCCTCAGGGAATGTACTGTCTGCAAGCAACGCCTGCTTCTGCTGTGGTAAATGTACACACCCTAGGTTTGTGGAAACACTAGGTCATTAGGAATTTATGTCTAAATATACCATAAAGCAGGAAACACTGCCACCTGCAGGCAGTGCAGGCAGTCAGCCACATTCGATAACTCCCCTCACTGTTATTATGTTTCACTTTAGTTTGATTTACTAGTGATGCTTTTGGAAGAGCATGAGACCAATACAAACAGCACCAGTTCCACATCGAAGATGTCCTGTCGTGGTCCGGCTAGTAAAGTTCACAAGAAGACTGTTGGACTGCAGGTGAGAGAACCACGTTATGATCACAAGAAAACTAACTTAAAAAAAGAGAAAATACAAACACAATGGTTTCTTGGTAATGTAGTGGTCAGTCCGACAGGGTCTTTGGATGGATGAACACAGAACTATTTCCTCACACTGCTCCTTCATCAATGTTTTGCATCCTTTTCTTAGTTTCGTCAGTCGCTCACCCTGCTGATGGACACGCTGAACGCTACAACTCCTCACTATGTGCGCTGCATCAAACCCAACGACCACAAAGCCCCGTTCACGTGAGGAAGAGCCCCCCCGCTAATCTCATTCAGCTTCTGTTCAGACACACCACTCATCCTTCCCAGCGTCTGTCTGTCCTCCTCCTGACAGACTGGAGCCCATGAGGACGGTGCAGCAGCTCAGGTCCTGTGGAGTCCTGGAGACCATCCGGATTTCTGCTGCAGGCTTCCCTTCCAGGTACCAATGCTAAAGTAAAATGCACAATGCTCAGTACCAGTACCTCACAGTATTATTAGTGTATAAATGCAAATGAAAACAAAGGATGTTCCAGTGATCAAGTATGTATATA
>JAOPUD010000162.1:20067401-20078600 GCA_027122715.1 Trisopterus minutus
ACATATACATATACATATACATATACATATACATATACATATACATATACATATACATATACATATACATATACATACACATACACATACACATACTAACTAAGCCCTTTGCTCCTCTTGGGTGCATAGGCCAATCTAACTCCACTTTCTCTTTCCGATTTGTATGTCTATGGGGTCTTGTTCTTTTCCACAGGTCCACATTGTTGTATTTTCTTTCCACCAGATGTTTAATATCCTGCCTGTGTGTTGTTTGTTTGGTTGTTCTCCATGTTTCGCATCCATACAGCATCACTTGTTTCATTGTGGAGTTAAATATGCATATCTTAGTGATGTATTTTGAGCTCCAGATCTTTCTGAGTATCTTTAACACCACTCTAGCATTGTTAATTGCTTCTAATGCCATCTGTCCCTCCAGTGGTATCCACAACACTGCCTAAGTAGGTAAAAGCTTCTACCTCCTCTAGGGCAGTGCTGTTCAAGAAGATGGGGTTTCTGGTTTTGGAGTGGATCTTCATCACTTGTGTTTTTGTTATATTGGGAGTGAGACCAAATTGTATTGCTTGTTTGTGAAAGTCTGTCTGTCTTCTCTTGCATTTGTGTCTGTGCATGTGAAAGGAGAACCATATCATCTGCAAATTCAAGATCATCCAGCTATACATTGGTTTTATTACCAGGAAGAAGGGACCTATTGCGATATGTTGAGGCCTTCAAAGGAGGCCCAATGTGACTGAATCCTTTGGGGGTTTCTTCTACCTCAGATGGACCTACCAGGAGTTCTTCAAGCGGTACGGGGTCCTGGTGAGGCAGAAGGACGTGCAGCCCGACTTCACCCAGACCTGTAAGATGGCCCTGGAGAAGCTGATTGAGGTATGAGCTTTAGAGCTGGCCTTATGTTTTAGGGTAAGGCTTAATTTCTTGCAGCACAGTTATATATAGTATATATATATATATAGTTATATATATATAGTTTCAGGGCAGATTCCTGATCCTGGGTAGATTAGCTGTGTTTTCTGATAGACCTACACCTGGAAATCCAGAGTTCTCGCGAGAGCACAATTTGAATTGGCTCAGCGAGTGTGGGAACGAGCAATATACTCAGTAACCAATCACATCGGTGTATCTGATATAGGCGGGCCAAAAGTGTTGCTGTTTTACTGACCGGATACGGCAAGAGTCTTATCTATTGGTTAGCTCCGCTTGTCTGGATACGTCACCCCTTGTATTCTTCTGATCGTAGTATGATCCAATTGCGTGGAGTGATATTTTCAAATGCATCCTTGGCTCCGCCCCTGGAGTTGGGCCGTTTTCATTACTCGTTGCCACAGACCCTACAGCTTGCTAGATGTGATGTCTGGATTTCGAGGCTATGATAGACCAGTAACCATTCATATTTTTGACACCCTATTAAAGGTGTCATCGCACAGTTTTTTCATCAATTTTGCGTTGGTCAATAGTAGCAATAAATGCCCTGTGAGTCGGTTTTGGTGAATAAAATGCAGATGCTCCTGTTTCTTATTCATGACATGCAAACGACTCGCCTCTGATTGGCTAACAGCATTAAAAATTTCACGCCCGGGAGCCGAAATTTTTAATCCTACTATGGCCACGCCAATATCCCGAAAAAACACGCAGCCTCTATTTCTGATTGGTCCGTCATACGCACTTTTACTGGCTTGATATTGGCTGCTAGGTTTAGGGGTTATGGTTAGGGTTAGGTTTAGGGGTTATGGTTAGGGTTAGGTTCAGGGGTTATGGTTATGGTTAGGTTCAGGGGTTATGGTTAGAGTTAGGTTTAGGGGTTATGGTTAGGGTTAGGTTTAGGGGTTATGGTTAGGGTTAGGTTTAGGGGTTATGGTTAGGGTTAGGGGCTATGGTTAGGGTTAGGGTTAGTGGGTTATACTGTGTTCCCGTTAGGGTTAGGGTTAGGGTTAGGGTTAGGGTTAGGGTTAGGCTTGCGATGGCCCACTGTTCCCGTGGGCCATCGCAAGCCAAAGTGGGCGAGGCCATGAATACTAATTCACCAACTGACGTCAGGCTGAGACATGCAGCTTTTCTGATCCAATGATTTATGCGTCTATTTTCTTTCATTTGCATATGCAACTCCAAATTACCAATCGTATTTCAAAAGGAGGAGTAATAAATGTTTTCTCGGAGAATGAGACCTTTAATATAAATGTATATATAACTCATAACTGATATGACAAAAATAAATAAGATTAAATTAAACATTAGCATATTCAGTGAGTGCTCGTTAATTACAACACTAAGAAGTATCCTGTCTTGTCTCTCGCTTTAATCTTGGTCCTCAGGATAGAGACAAGTATCGGTTTGGCAGAACCAAGATCTTCTTCCGCGCGGGGCAGGTGGCCCACCTCGAGGACCTGCGGTCGGAGAAGCTGCGCCGGGCGTGCGTCAGCATCCAGAAGACGCTGCGCTGCTGGCTGGCCCGCAAGAAGTTCCTGAGAATGAAGAGATCTGCCGTGGTTCTCCAGAAACACGTCCGCGCACAGCAGGCCCGCCGGTACACATACACTGCTGCTACACACACAGTGCTGCTACACACACACTGCTGCTACACACACACTGCTGCTACACACACAGTGCTGCTACACACACAGTGCTGCTACACACACACTGCTGCTACACACACACTGCTGGTACACACACACTGCTGGTACACACACACTGCTGCTACACACACACTGCTGCTACACACACACTGCTGCTACACACACACTGCTGCTACACACACAGTGCTGCTGCTTCTGCTTCCGTTCTTACGCTGTTTACCATCGGTACTATTTAGTCATCATTTAGCCAGTTTATTTAAAGGGCTATCATGCTTTATCATGCTTCTTTTTACTTTTCCTTTGCTTTAGACTGTTATATGACGTATGTATACATGTTTAACATCTGCTAAGCTAGTCAAATCTATCCTAGCCAGGGGGAGTATTTGCACCCATGGAGAACGCCTGTCAATAAGTGCGTGGAACAGCTTGTTTGCCCTCAAACTTTATTTCCGTAATAGTGTGACGTCAGACTGTGCAGTGGGCGGTGCAGAGATCCCCCCTCCTGGCTACCCGCAATGTTTACAACATCTCGGGGGTGTGAATTTGCTGACACGCAAGCAAAGCTCTCAAACAATCACAACAGAGTGGGCGTGCTGACCAACCACAGCAGACTGGGCTACTGGGGAGGGGTCCTTAAAGCGACCTGATACTAAACAGACCGTCTTTTGAAAGATGCTGAAATTGGTTTTGCAGAAATGATTAGTGTGATGATTAGTGTTTTTTTTAAGAGGTTAACAGGTTTAACATAAAGGCATGTAACCCTATTCTGGTAGTACCCCCAAATACAATCATTAACCCTAAAAAAGCATGATATGGGATCTTTAAAAGCGTAAGGCGTGTTGCTCAGGGATGCCTTCAGGTTCACTAGAACCATTGGGGTTTGAATCCAGAACCTTTTGGTTAGGAGCACAACCACAACAAACAATCGTCCTGTGAACAGTTTTGTCCGGTTGTTGCGCTGGACGAATGCAGCCGTGGTGATCCAAAAGAACACCAGGATGTGGGCGGGCAGGAGAGCCTATCGGAGGCAGCGGTCTGCTTCTGTCACCATCCAGCGCTGCTTCAGAGCCTACAAGGCCCGACAGAACTACTATAAGGTTAGGCCCCAGCATTCACACTACATTTGAACCGAGGATACTTCCTTCATACTTTGACTATGACTACCACAGTCATCAGTAAGAAAGGTTAAAGACATATGTTCTTCTTCCAAAAGTCTCAGGCCTCCATCAGAAATGTAATCTGTAACATTTGAACTTTTTCCATTTTTTTAATGAATGTGAAATTCTGAAAGTATTTGGAAAGACCATAAAATATCTTAACATTATTCGCAGTTAATTTAAATAATATGTTTGAATGAACTGCAGTCTAAATCTACACATAATATGTATTAGAGCAGACTGAGACTACATTCTCAAAAATACACACAAACAATACCAACAAAGTGGCTCTGTATTTCCTCTGTATTTCCTCCATGTGTGTCCTCAGCTGCTGTACGAGCAGAAGACGGTGGTGATCCAGAGCTGGGTGCGGGGCTGGCTGGCCCGGAGACGCCACCAGCGCTACCTGGCGGCCGTGGTCCTCCTGCAGAGCTGCGTGCGGCGCCTGGGGGCCCGACGCGAGCTGAAGAGGCTGAGGGCCGAGGCCCGCTCCGTGGAGCACTTCAAGAAGCTCAACGTGGGCATGGAGAACAAGATCATGCAGCTGCAGCGCAGGATCGACCAGCAGGTGAGGAGTGTGTTGTCGACCAACGTCCGTCAACACACTCTGTGGGCCTCTGCTGCTAAACAGCAGAAGGAACCGTAGAGGCACTGATATCATTAGGTGGTGTCTGATCACATGGCAGACATGCGCATCTGACATGTGCCCTCCCGCTCGCCCTTTCAGCCTCTGATTCTCTCTCTCTCTCCCCCGCAGCAAAAGGAACACAGAGAGGCCAGTGTGAGGCAGACCGCCGTGGAGAAGACCCAGGCAGCGGAGCAGGAGAGGCTGAGGGTAGCAGAGCTGGACGCCCGGACCAAGGCACACAGGGTCCCCTCGCTTCTGGAGCAGCTGGCCTCCCTGCAGCGGGAGCTGGACGCTGTGGGCAGGGAGAAGGAGGAGCAGGCCACGGCCCACCAGGAGCATACACACAAGGTACGGCTACGCCCAACACTCACACTACAGTTTCTCTTTTTGTTGTATTGTCCAGTCCAAAATTCCTGGATTGTCAACGGTTGTTGTGGGAACATTGAGGTAATCACTAAAGGACTCATGTTGTACCTGGGTTCACCACCAGATGGAGTCTGATCTAATCGAAAAGATGAACATGTGGAACAAGGAGAGGGAAGAGCTGAACAGGTTAAATCAAGACCAGGCAAAACAGACATCAGGTAGACGGCATCACATCTTAAATTCTAAAATTCTGATAAAAGTTACATAATTCAAGCTAATTTTGGTCACCATTAAGAATGTCTTGTGTTTGTTGTTGCAGAGAGCCAGGCGGCTCTGGAGACCAGGAGGCAGCTGGAGAAGGAGCTGCTGGAGGAGCGCGCCCGCTACCAGAGCCTGCTGAGTGAACACCTGCAGCTGGAGCAACGCCATGGAGACCTCCAGGAGAAGATGAACTGCAACAGCGCGGTGAGACGCCGCTAATGCTGTTCTCACCTTCATACGCAAAACCCTCTGGTTAATGAGAATTCCCAGCTGGGTAGAACTGGTTCTGCAACATTATCCGCTTGGCTAGCCAATATGTTTACTTTCTGCTGTTTGCATCGCTCCACATGCCCCTGGCAGTAGGTAGCGATGCATTCCTCCCCCCTCACAGGCCTATTTCATAATGGGTTCTATTCATATCCCAAATCAAACTCTGCAATTACATCACTAATGGTTTAATCAACTGCACCACCCCACAGGACACCGCAGCGAGCCACAGGTGGAGCGACTCCGTCCAGAGCCGCAGGTCCTCTGAGGGAACACAGAGCTCGGGCTACACGGACGGGCGGGACAGCCCCACGCCCAGAGAGGTACCATGAAGACCCACTCACAGCCTGCTCTCAATAGAGCATAACAGTGACCGCCCCCCTTTTTAACAGCTCTGGTGCCGGAAGTAAATTTCCCATGCATTTATCTCGTCCACTTTTCATATAATCCTTTTATAGAAAGTTTTATGCCTGGAACAAAGCCAATCATTCGTCACGGTAGTCGTGACCAGATTATGTTTGATTCGGCCAAAAAATAATTTGGAAAACTGAAGAAAAGGCAAAGGTACAAGACTGTGTACATTCTTTTTTTGACCAAGTGAGGAACTACTAATCCCATGAGGCATTGCGAACCTTTTCGTAATAGAGCGCAACAGTGTGGTGCTGTAAGTAAAAATTCCATTCATTTTCCCCGTCGATATTTTGATTAATTAATGTCGTAACCATCCAAATGATGTGTACCACCCTCCGTTATATTGTGAATCAATCGTTTTTTCTCCTGTAGAAGCCACACGTTATTCGGGGCAACATCTTGTTATTTTAGAAAAACATGTTTTATTCACGTTCATTGTGTAACACGTTGTCTCTGATTGGTGGAGCTCACCGTTACCAGGAAACGTTTACTGCACCCGCGAAAGTGAAGGACTGCTACTGCTACCAGAGCCCGTCTACGGAGGCTATTCCGTTAGCCACTCTGCTGCTACTGAACTCGATCGCTTACCACAGCAACCATGATTTATATTAATGGAAAGTCAGAGTTGTGGTTAGAGCTGTAGAGGAAATTAGCTGTAATGGTTGAAAAATATGTTTTATATGTATGTATATGTTTTATAATAGCTATGAATTCAGTCTCAGATTCCTGTTACGTATTCATTCGACATTATGTATTCCTTTGCTTTTCTATACCCAAATTACTAAAAAGCACTACTAGTGCCATATCCAGAAAACATATAATATATTAGTACTTTTATCATATATTCTATGTTAACATATTTTTCAACCATTACAGCAAATTTCCTCTACAGCTCTAACCACAACTCTGACTTTCCATTAATATAAATCATGGTTGCTGTGGTAACTGGTAAGCGATCAAGTTCAGTAGCAGCAGAGTGGCTAAAGGAATAGTCTCCGTAGACGGGCTCTGGTAGCAGTAGCAGTCCTTCACTTTTGCGGGTGCAGTAAACGTTTCCTGGTAACGGCGAGCTCGAACCAAACAGAGACGGCCTGTCACACTTCAGGATTTATGGGTAGTGTGACATCGCAAATGAAACATCTTTTTCTAAAAAACTAGATGTTGCCCCGAATAACGTGTGGCTTCTACAGGAGCAAAAACGATCGATTCACAATATTCACAATTCACGACATTAAAGTTATTAATCAAAATCTCGATGGGGAAAATTTATGGGATTTTTACTTCCGGCACCACACTGTTACGCTCTATATGAGACACGATGAGATATAATGGTGGCACAGTGGGAACTAAAAGTTGAAGAATGCATTTGATTCATTTATTTATATAGATATACCAAAGTGTGAAGACAAAGTGAAAGTGTGTAGACTCTATGCAGCAGTAGTAATAGGATTGCTGTGAGGTGTTGGGTTGTGTTCTCCAGGATATTTTGGTGTGTTGTTGTGTTCTCCAGGATATTTCGGTGTTGTTGTGTTCTACAGGACGTTACAGTGTGTTGTTGTGTTCTACAGGACGTTACAGTGTGTTGTTGTGTTCTCCAGGACGTTACAGTGTGTTGTTGTGTTCTCCAGGATGTTACAGTGTTGTTGTGTTCTCCAGGATGTTACAGTGTGTTGTTGTGTTCTCCAGGATGTTACAGTGTGTTGTTGTGTTCTCCAGGACGTTACAGTGTGTTGTTGTGTTCTCCAGGATGTGACCCGGGCCGTGGTGGACATGCCGGTGCTGCTGAAGCTGCAGAGGAAGGTGAAGGAGCTGGAGGAGGAGAAGCGCTCTCTGTTCGGTCGGCTCAACAGGAGGGAGGAGGTGGAGCAGGAGAAGTCCAAGGTGGGTTTGACTACAGACAGAGTCCGTGTCATCTAGCGTCTCATGAGGTTCATCTGGATTAGATCGATGATGAGGAGGAGAGGGTTTGCCTTGTTTAAAGCAAAACCATCAAGTTGATGGGCTAATGTCACTGGTCCAGGATACTTACTAACTTTTGGGGGATTTGTCTCAGAAACTGTGAGAAGAAAAACAGTGTGGCAGAACACCATTTATCCCAGGCTGCGTATGAAGCAGCGTTATGGTAAACTAGAAGGCCTTGATGCTCTCCTTTGATGGAGAGACGTGTTTCTGTACTTTGGGAGTAGGAGATGGAGGAACAGAAGACGGTCAACAGGGCTGAGCTGGACACAGAAGCTCTCAAGGTAGAACTCTCATTGTTCTCTCAAACAAACTTCTTGTGTTCACTGATTTCTGTATTATAGCCCATTCTATTATAAATCCTGTATTTAGGATGGATTTATTTGTATTATAAATGTATTATGGGCCTATTAGCGAGACCAAAGAGAGGTCATGTGACTCATATATCCGTGGCGGTTCCCAGCGCCAAGAGCTGGAGTCGGAGAACAAGCGTCTGAAGCATGACCTGGGCGCGCTGCGGAAGTCCCTGACCGACGACGGCAGCCCGCTGGTGCCCCCCAAGCCGGGCTCCAAGCCCTACAGCGTCCTGCTAGAGCAGCTGGACTGCAGCAATGAGGAGCTGGAGATGAGAAAGGAGGAGGTACTGCTCCTCAGGTCCCACATGGTCCGGCAGACCGCCCTCAAACACAAGGTAGGAGGAGTAGAATCAGTAGAATCAGTGGAATCAGTGGAATCAGTACTAATCTTTCATAGTGTTGGTGATTTCATCATCATTGTCGCCGTCATCTTCATCATCATCATCATCATTATCTTCTGATCATGTGATTAACATGTTGTTGGTGATTAAGATTATTAACCGTGTTGTTGTGTACTCTGTGGCTGTAGGACTCCCTGACTGACGGTCTGAAGCTGAGTCTAAACCAGATGTCCTTGCTGCAGGACAGTGATGGGTGAGTTCAGCCGTCCGTTATCTAACACACTGATATTCCTCTCACCTGTTGACACCTCTGACCCTTTAGACCCACGACTCCCTCTCTCTCAGATCGGCCAAGCTGCACACGCTGAATGAGGACGGTGAGCTGTGGCTGGCCTACCAGGGCCTGAAGGAGACCAACAGGTGATGCCAGCAGTGAGGGGGTGTGGCCACTAGGGGTGGGACAAAATATCCATTTGCCATATATCATCGCCCTTCTTCGTGCAATACGAGAATGGATACACTTGGCCAAATATCAATATAACAATTTAAATCTATAACCCTATCATATTTATTTTTATAGAATTTATTTCGCATTTTTATGCTTTATTCATGAAGAGTTAGATAGGAAATAACAATATTTTAACGATTAGAATGAGGCGCTCTGAACAGACTTCCCTGCTCCTCGAGGTGGTGCTCAACACATGAATGAAAGAAACTTGAACTCAGTTTGGACCGTGAATAAAGACCAAAACCCAGCACTTTACCTTTTCACAGTCATTTTGTATTCATTGTTAGACATATATCCTGAAGTTTCTTTGTAGGATTGTCTAACAATATATTGATTACTGCAGAATCGCTCTATCTAATATTATCTGTATAGCAGATGATTCTATATCGTGAGGTACCCTGTGATTCCCACCCCTAGCGGCATCCCTCCCTCCGGTTGTTTCCTGGGCTATCTGCTTAGCGTAGATGCTAACCGCTAGCTGCTCCCCTCCCCCAGGGTCCTGGAGGGCATGCTTCAAGACCAGGGCCGCACCCACCAGCAGGAGGTCCAGGAGGTGCGCCGGGAGCTCCTCCGGGTGAAGGAGGAGAGCGGGCGGCAGCAGCAGCTGCTGGCCCAGAGCCTCCTGCTGCCCAAGGAGGCGCAGGTGGAGGCCTGCCTCCAGCACGAGATCACGCGGCTGGCCAATGAGAACCTGGTGGGTGACCCTGGTGAACCCTGGCTCCTCCCACATCGACCTCTGACTTCACCTGGTTAACAAGTGTTTTGGTAGTAGTTGCAAAGCAGTAAAAAGTTGCATACTAAAGGAAATAATGTAGATAAATATTAACAAAGGGCGATTTTTTCTTTGAAAAAAGTTAACATTTCTTCAGTTTTTGGCAAAAGTGTACTTTATTGATTGATTGTGTCTAGGATCTCATGGAACGTCAAGAAGGCCAAGATAAAACTGTACGCCTGCTGAAACAGCAGCTTAAGAGCTACGTGGAACGGCTTGAAGAGTTCGAAGGTAACTTATCCAGATGTTCTGTGTTTATAATATTGCTAAATACAATTGTTTGAACCACAAGAGAGATGTGTGATATTAATCCTTGGCCCTTGATGTCCAGCCTGCGCCCGGAGACAGAGCACCGTGTCACTGATTGGTGTTCCGGTCAACATCACACGCAAGGAGAAGGAATTCCAAGGAATGCTGGAGTATAAGGAAGGAGACGAGAGCATGCTGCTGAAGAATCTGGTCGTTGGTATGATAGTTCATTATCAATGATCTATTAATTCAATAACCGGAACGAAAGCCATGAATGCACAGAGCATTTAGAAACTTCAACACGCTCTCTGTGTATTTCTTCTCTCTCATGTTTTCTGGATCCTCCTCAGATCTTAAACCCCGTGGTGTGGCGGTCAGCTTCCTGCCCGGGCTGCCAGCATACATCATCTTCATGTGCATACGCTACGCGGACCACATCAATGACGAGGAGCGAGTCAGCACCCTGCTCAACTCCACCATCATCAGCATCAAAGGGGTCATTAAGGTGCAGAGGTCGAGTCCAGTGAAAGACGATACTTCCCTGACCATATAATACTGCTAATCACGATGTTTATCCACAACCCATTCTGTGTGAAAACGTTCCCTGTATTCCCACTTCATCGTAATGCCAACTTTGGTACATGGAAATATACCAAGCAATTAACCATATTATGATTTAAAAAAACCCTGGTGACTGCTGCTTTGGTATGTGAGGTAGAAACGTATAAACTCACATTGTTGTTCCCCAACAGAGAAGAGGAAAGGACTTTGAAATGGTGTCGTTCTGGCTGGCCAACGCCTGTCGCTTCCTGCACTGTCTTAGGCAGTACAGTGGAGACGAGGTACGTTGAACACGCCAGCGCCAGCATTATGCCTGCTCACTGACTTACCTACACCTGTCTGACCGGCCCCCACTGTGTCTGCTGGCCTCTCCCCTCCTGCAGGACTTCACCAAGCACAACACGCCCAGGCAGAACGAGCACTGCCTGACCAACTTTGAGCTGTCGGGCTACCAGCAGGTGTTCGGAGACCTGGTGATCCAGATCTACCAGCAGCTGGTCAAGTGCACACAGGACCAGCTGCTGCCCCTGATCGGTGAGGGGGGCTGTGTTCCTCTGGATCATAAGGCTCAATGTGTATTAGATCCAATACTGTGGCCCTAAAACTATCCAACCATATAATAATTATAATAATAACCCTCCTTGTTTTTGATGTGACCCTTTCGATCGTAGGGGACACTCTCAAGGTGCTGCAGTGCATACAATCTTTTTAACGGACATCAAGGCAATACTATTTGGCTAAAATATGGTTTAAAAGATCTCTGATAGGTCTCGGGACATTATACATTAGATCG
>JAOPUD010000162.1:20117139-20129032 GCA_027122715.1 Trisopterus minutus
TAGTGATTTGGTCAGAATAGTAGGTTTGGTTGCAGATAAGACCAATACTATGAAAATATATATCTTTAATACATCGGATATTGACAGGTTTCTGGGTGATGCCACCGAGGGAAGGCAGCACCCCAGGGGGCTGAACGCAGAGACCACATATCCGTCAACATGGGTTTGTTATGGCTTTAACTGCACTAATCGCAAAAGCCATGGATCAAACATTTGAAATGTGTGTTTCACCCTCTTTAATAAAAACAGGTGATAGTTATGGATCAAAGTCATAAAAATGGCAGGTTGGAGGTGAAATCTTTGTATTTGTATGCACGTCTTGTTTAGTAGGTCTACTCTGCTTTCCTATCAGATGTGTGAAGGCTATAATATTCTAGATTGGGCTATACAATCTCTGTCCATTTGAATTTGTCCAATATCTATTCCTTTTCTATTATAACTTGAAGATCAGATGATCCTTGTTCCCCATCCTGTCATGTTCCTGTAATCTGTAGCAGAGGCTTCTGGTGTAAGTGACGTTATCTACCAAATCTTGCCACACATTCCTTTCCATTAGGATTATTATGGTGCATTTATACATTTTCTGATGTATATAACTTTATTTTTCCAGTTATTGGACACTTTATAAATGCACCTTAAAGGGGTAGTTCAGTCCTTCTAGTTTCAGAAATCGCTGGTGCTAGGCTAGCGCAAGTCAAAGGGATCTGCTAGCCTGCCAATAAAAACAGTTTTACCCACTCCACAGTACACCCGAGGCAAACCAAATATAATGCCAGAATATCGATTAATGTCTGTGTTGATAGAATAATATTAGAAATAAAACGATTCTTGTATTGCAATGATCACATTACATTTTGGGGGACTACTTTCTGATAAAGGTAAACAGAGAAGCACACTCAAGGTAATATCAGTCCGCCGCTGCCGTAGCCTGCTTCCAACTACAGGGATTATAAACTAAATGCAATGCGATGCATGGGTAAGTTTATTTCTAACATTATTCTATCAACACAGACATTTACATAGACAGTCTGGCGTTATTATTGATTTGCCTCTGGTGTACTGTGAAATGGGTAAAACTGTTTTTATTGGCAGGCTAGCAGATCCCCTCGACTTGCGCTAGCCTAGCACCAGCGATTTCTGCAACTAGAAGGACTGAATGAAAAGTGTTGAAAACGGTCTCCAATGATAAATAACACACTGGCTCACTTGGAAATGAGGTCCGATGTCCAAAATCCCGAACTACCCCTTTAAGCCTGATATGTAGGGAATAAGACCACAATAGGGGGAAATGCGCAAAACATTAACTATGACACACAACTCTCTATCACAATTCCATAGGGGCGGTTTAAACACGATGGCCGTACGGAGGACCACCTTATGGGACAGGCTTTTCCATAAACAACCATGACATGGTGCTGGTGTGTCCCACGTTTCGTTGCTCTGATTGGTTGTCGGTCTATCCAATTGCATCAAGAAGAATTTTGGTTTGCTGATGGTTTGCTGCCGCTCCTTGGAAATCTGAAAATAATCAGAGTCTAGTTTTTCAATACTCAGTATTGAATATCTAAAGTTAGCCTTCTAACATTTCTTCTGTCATTTATTTATGCAGTCCAAATATTGTCTTTTAAGTCAGTACACACACATTACTTATCTTACATTAACATCCAAAGAAAGACAAACCAACAGATTCACCGCTTTATCATATCATTATCTGGCTTTACAAAGAAAAATGCAATGTCATACACATTGTTGAAAGTGCTGGAGTTGCTTATGTGACCACAGCAGTTTATGGTAACAAACGGGTTTTTACAAGTTTGTTAATGGGTAACCCATCGATGAGTTCTTGCCATTAATTCATCCTAAATTATTAAATTGTGTTGACATAAAAACTATGTGAAAAGAGGATACGTTTTAGATGTGCCAGTTTTATGAAGTAGGCTATGTACCAGATTAACTTTAAAATGATGAACAGAAAATCTAAATAATTCTAAACCAACCTCTTCTAAAATGGTAGATAAGCTACCAACAAAATCTCCTAGTTCAAGCTCAATTGACCCATAGCAGTCTCCTGTACCCCCAAATTGTTTCTATTGTAAATGTAACCAGCAGAAGGATTTCAGTTACCCCCTGTTGAGACCCAACAGGGAACCAAAATGTCTGCTTGGTTCATGCTGCCTCATTCTGTTGATCAGAGGTTGTTGGTGATGTGGGCATGGTCCATCGGCCGGGTCCTGGGGATGAACCGCATGGTGAGGCCTCGCTCATCCTCCACGGGCTGCTGGGACAGGTTGTTGGTCTGTCGGAGAGTACTGAGGCTGAAGCCCCGCCGCGGGCACACCGTGAAGCGGGTCAACAGAGTCACCAACACGGCCTTCATCATAACCATGGCGATGTGCTTGCCCACACAGGAGCGTGGACCACTGCCAAAAGGCTGGAAGTACCGACTGGGCACCTGCAGAGAGAGAGAGCGAGAGAGACTCATGCCTTCACACATGCAATAAATATTACAGGGTTTTTGTCCTCCATTCATAACTCTTTCTCTACTCACCAATTTCTCAAAGTTCTCCAGGCTGAATTCGTTTGGTTTGGGAAAGAAGTCGGTGCGGTGCATGAGGCCCATGTTGAGGATGATGTTGGTTCCCTTGGCGATCTTGGTGCCGTCGATGACGTCATCCTCCAGTGCCTTGCGCATGGTGAAGTCCACCACGGGGTGGAACCTCAGACACTCGTTAATGAAGCTCTCCAGCACCTTCAGGTTCTGGAAGTCCATGTGCTCCGCCTCCTTGCTTCCTGGTTATCACAATACAACCAAGGAGTTATTAGACTATAGGTTTGCCTTGCTGTGATAGATTGACCTCTAGACTGCTGATGTTGGTGAAGTTAGCCAGAATTGCTTCACCTAATTCCTGGAGCATCTCCTCCACCAGCCTCAGCTCCACCTCGGGGTTCTGCTTGAGCAGCATGAGCATGAAGAACAGGCTGACGGACAGCGTGTCCGGGGCTGCGATCACCATCTCCAGCACACACTGCCTGACGTTGTCTCCTGATAGCTCGCCATGGTTCTGGAAAACAGGAAGAGACATCCAGAGGTACAAGAGACATCCAGATGTTAACCAAACCCAGGACATGGGCTGATACTTTCTGATTTAGTGCAGGGTTTCTCAAGACTGGGATGGTCGGACATTCCTGATAGGGTCAAGGGAGATCTCTGACTTATGGGCTAAACAGGTTGTGGGCAAACGGTGTTGTGTTATTGAGACCTGAGCGAAGATGAGTTCTGACGTGAAGTCATGGTGATCATCCAGCTTGTCAGACTCAGCCAGTGTCTTCCTTTTCATCTCAATCAGGTTCTCAATTGCATCCTGGAGTTCTTTCCTGTTGACATATAAACCCATGAAATGCATTAGCTTCAGGAATCATCAATATTTCAGTTCTTCCTGTGTGCTGTGCGAAGGCCTCACGCTGCTTTCTTGTGCTTATTGGTAAACCATCCGATTTTGAAGAACAGGTCGGGCTTGATCAGAACTGATTGCCAGGTCTCAAAGTAGTTGTGAATCTTCAAGAGAAGCTCCTTCTCTGAATTGAGAAAGATGAGTCTAAATAAATGTGATTGATCCCAAGAAATTGGGGTATTTAAAACTGAAATATGCACTACAAAAATATACACAGAAATATTGCTATGATATGAGCAGGGAAACCCTGAAACAGAGACCGATAACATCTGTGTGGCTGGAGGTGAGCTCTGCTACCGACCGTCCAGGGGCACCCTGAGGAACAGCCGGTTGGAGATGTCCACCACGATGCACCTCAGCAGATTCAGGACGTCCACGTGGCCGGAGGCATCCGTCATCTCCTGCACCCCGTCCAGGTGCTCTGCGGTGGAGCGGACGCAGACCCCCACCGTTCTCTGGAGCCCGGGGCCCGTTAGAGCTGTGGCCATCCGTAACACAACAACAACAACAACAACACCCACAACAATCACAACAACATGCAGTCTGACGTGGTTTTTAAGATGTTTCTTTGAGTTGCTCTGAATTTAAATACTTCCAACTATGTGTCTTGAATCCACAACACCATGTGCACTAGATGTAACATGGTCTGCCTGCTCACCTTTAGCAAAATATGCCCTCACTTTCTTCCAGAGGGGAACGTCACTGTTGAAGATGATCCCTCTGCCTTCCATGCCGATGCATTCGAGGCCCCTTTTGCTGCCGAACCGGGCGGTGTAATGAGCACTCTTCAGGACGTGGTACACTGCAGTGGAGCTGCACAGGACCACAGGCTATGATGAACACACATTACTAACCTCATATATACACACCACAACATTCAGTTGTTCAACATTCAACATGTAACTCAAAAACAAACATGATGTTTACACTATATATATATATATATATATATATACATATATAACATATATAGGTAACTTATATAGGTCAACTCATGAACAGTGATTAAAGTAAACTTGCTTGCTGAGGATGAGTGTTTCCTCTCCGTTGATCCAGACGCGTACCAGGCTGCCGTACTTCTCATTGTAGTAGTTGCTAGCGGTTCCTATCCCAGTGCACATGAACCTGCAGTAGGACAGGAGGGGCCCGATCCCGCCGCAAAACGCAGGCCCTGACAGCAGGACAGACACAGGGTTTACATGTAGGGGGACACTTCAGAGAGTGGACCAGGACTCAGGAGTCAGTCTACCCTGTCACCCCCAGACCAGCTGCCCTCCCACAAGGTCTCTGAATCAAAGCCACTTGAAATGCACACAGAGTGCATTTCTTACTAATAACTTACCAATAACTTACTAATAAACTAATACTTATGTATACGTTTATTATTACTAACTTACTAATAAACCAGTACTAATATTAGATTATAAGTAATATCTTAATAATAATAAACAATTAAATGATGACCGGAGCCCTCTGGTTGCCTCAAAGGTTCCCCAGGAAGGGGATGAAGGTTCTTGTATTGATTTTCTGATAGACATTATTCTATATCTTATTAGTCCTGCTGGAGAACTGAGCTGAGCCCTGAAGGAGAGTCTTAGAAGTGTCTGAGAAGGGTCTTACCGGGCAGCGATGGAGGGCCGGTTCTCCTCTGGCTCCACAGAGCCCAGAGCACCAGGCAGAGCAGCAGCAGCAACATCCCGCCAGTGGCTCCGGACACAGAGCCCTCTGCTGTGGGGTGTGTGACAGGGGACACCGCAGACATCACTCCCCTGCCCGGAACACACCTGACAGCCGCTTTCCTTCACTCCTCTAATTATTTGCAAATCGGTTTGGCCGGAGATGAGCTTCAAGAAAAACAAAAACAAACCAGGGCTGGCTTCTAGCCCCGGGAGTTATCAGGGCTTATCCATTCAGTCCAAACAAAAACACAGCCCCTAAAAGATCTGATAACAGCCGGGGCCTCTGGTGACCTTTGCCTTTTAATCTGCCCTGGCCTTCAGGAGCGCTTGGAGGTGCACCCATTGGAACTATAACACAGAGGGCTTTGCAACCTTGAAACGTCCAAGAATGATATGATCAGAATCATGCATCGTCTACTTTATATTTTACTCCACTTAACTGATCACAAATGTTGTGTTTTTTTGTATTTGGAAAAATAAAAAGTGAATAAAGGGGAATATTTACCTTTCATGTTCTATTATTTTTCCTCGAGCTAGAAGCAGTTGTTTCTGCGACGGGCCACCTGCGTGAGGAACCTTCTTCCCCCCCAAATAAATCCCAGAGGGACTGAGGGCTTATATATCCCCTGGTTAAGCATCTACTTCACCGTTGCTTAGGAACAACATTTCATTTTGGGTCGCGGCCCACATGGAAATGGATGGACATAATATCGAACACACAAAGCCTGGGGAAATAAGACAACTTCCAGGAAATTAAGCGTCAAGATGAACAAAGGCTCTTTATCATTACTCATAGGAATACTCAGCCTTTCTTCCCTAATTATCGTAATTCACATTTTGAGACAGGCTCACATCTTTTGATTTGGTTCATAGAAGAGAGAAGTCCTCCATCCCAATGTCCCATTCTTAAAGTGGAGAGCCCTTTCAAGGGAAAATAATTAGCTGGGTCGGGCTGACCCATGCTAAATAGATGCTTGGTTTCCCCCCGCCATTCATGCTAGGACAAAGATGGAAAACAAAGAAGTGATCTCTCTCTCTCTCTCTCTCTCTCTCTCTCTCTCTCTCTCTCTCTCTCTTTCCCTCTCTCTTTCCCTCTCTCTATATATATATATGTGTGTGTTTACAAGACGTCTCTGATCGTCAATAAGTTGAAGCACTTGAAGGGACACAGAGTGATGAAGAAGTTATCATAGAAGTAGTGCCTATCTGCAATATGTTGCTAGACGGTTCAGTGTTAGGGGGTGTCTTTTATACCAAGGTTCAGCATTCTCTCTCCTAGTTGTCATAGAAACAAAATCCCAAACAGCATGGTTTGTCTATAAGACGGCATAATCAACAGGAGATTATTAGCTATTCATATGTGTTGATACCAATCTCTCAAACATGTTATGTTATTTTGAGACATAAAGCATTTTAATTCTATAAAGCAAGTAAAAAATCGAGTTCTTTAGCCATTTTTTGCAACTGAATGATTTATAGTGAAGCTCCTAATAAACTCTCTGATTCCTGTGAAGTTGCACAAAGTGAGTCATTGTTTAAACGTTGTGGTTGAATGTATTTATACTGGCTGTTACAGAACATCCGTGTGAACCTTAGTAAATCATACTGTCTCAATCAAACTGCCACAGTGGAAATATGTAAATATGTTGAACATGTGCAGCGAGGGCTTATGAATGGTCATAGTTTTCCAGATGTGGGAAAGTTGTGCAACACGTCATGTCTCTGAAGAGTCATTATGTCTTTTTTTTCCCTCATTCCTCCAACAGCCGCCACATTGCTTGCGGCTGATATTTGTCTGAATCGCTGGCACGTCTCTCAAATATGAAACTGTTTGTGCGGGGTTGTGGTGTGCACCCGCCCTCATTGGACCACGCCTCATAGCACGAGATCTGCTCAGCCAGCCAGGGAGGAACAAGCAAAACAAGCATGAAGGACAGGCAGTACGCGGCGCTGCCGTGGGCTCTGGGGGGGCTGCTGCTGGGCATGGCTGTGTTGCTGCTGCTGGGGTCCGGGGGGCTTGTGTGCCTGCTGCTGGGGCACAGGGACCTGACGCAGCACGTGGCCCGGCTGGAGGCACAGCTGGAGGCCATGGAGGGCGGACCGCTACCCCCGGACCCCCCGGAGCCCCTGCATCACAGCAGGAGGCGGCGGGGGGCCGAGGCCCCTGGAGCAGAGGACCAGGATGCTCTGATGATGATGACGTACTCCAGGGTGCCGGTAAGGAAGCCCACCTTCATCCACTGAACTGACTTGACTTATTGACTTACATTTACATTTACATTGAGGGCATCAAGCAGACGCTTTTATCCAATGCGACTTACAATACGTACATTTGTCTGAAGAAGGAGAAACAATATATCAGCTGTCGCTGTTGATGTGTAGAGAAGCTTCAATCTCTATTTTCTCACCAAGTGATTGTGTTTCTGATCATGAACATATCTGAACATATATACATTGCTACTAATTCCATGCATCCCACTCTACTCATTACACTTCACAGAAAATAAGAACATATTTTGTATTGAACAGTAGGAGATTGAAACAACGTCAGCTGACTGCATCTGGAATTTGATTCGTTTCAGCTCAGACTCTTCATGGATCTTTGTAACAGCTCCAGAGGGATTTGTTTGACAGGTATACAATTAAACGTTCCATAAAACTGTTGTGTGTGTGTGTACTGCAGTTATATGCTATTATTCATTGCAACATTTTTTCAATCTCAGGCCCCCCTGGACCAGCAGGTACTATCAATAAGACTTTATTCATTCATATTTAATCCACAAATAATGTATTTTATGCAATCAGAATGAATGAGTGAATACGGTGTGACTTCATTCAGGTGAACCTGGGAAAAATGGTTTGAAAGGACGGGATGGCATGCCAGGATTGGACGGCAAGCGGGGTAAAAGAGGTTAGACCTGCTTTGCTCTAACGGCAGTTGTGTAAGACTGTGGTCGCTCCGCACCGAATGACCAGAGGGGGGAGCTTCCTGGAGGATGTATGCATGACACTGACTCAGCAGAGTCCTTCCCACCCTTTGCACATCTGTTATACGCCCAAGCCTTGCTCTCTGTCCCGACCTGCCTGTGGTAATTGTAGCTACCAATCTGAATAATTATCCAACGAGAGGTAGAATGAGCATGTATCTCACGCTGCTTGCATACGACTTAGTAACTTAAGTCAAAGGAACGATTTAGAACTTTCCATTTGAAATCCATTCAACTGTAAACTGTTTGACTGTTGGACATAAACAAAGGATTACAGTTGGGGAGGTAATCAAGGACTCATGAGGACTCATGGCCTCATCACATTGAACGTGTATTCTTTCAGGATATTCCCTTGACCTGGAGTTAGTATGGACAAAGAATGGGTTTACCAGACAATGAATACAAATGCAATCAATGTATCGATACCTAAAACTGAACGATACCTGATGAGGTACAGAAATACACAGTTGAATCCCATCTATCTTAAGAAACAATTTTGCTTGCCAAGGTTACTTGGAGAAAAAGTATAAACAAACAAGGGCAGAGGAAAGCATAGTCAGAAATGCTCCACAGTTATAAAAACTAGTTTTTAGTTTTTTTTGACTCATATTCTAAACCAACAGACATCATCACATCAGGCTTGTATTTTGTCTGATTGACAGGTGTACGTGGGGAAAAGGGAGAACGAGGACCTAAAGGAGATACTGGTCCAAGAGGTGAGACCTCCACTGATGATGATGGCCTAATCATAAAATCCTCGATGACACGTTGGAGGCAATAAGTATTACATGCAGGAGGAGAGATTACTGCAACAAAAGCCATAAATCACCCACACCAATGCAGGATTGCTGCATAATTTCTGTACCAGTGTCTCAGTCGCGGTGCAGCCTGCGCAGCCTCGTCCATGTTGTGCTGTTCCCTCACTCAGCTCTAAGAAGTGTGTTTGCGGCTTCGTCCCCTCGTCACTCTGCACACCCCACACCGCATAGTATGGAATGAATGACTGACAATTCAAGAATCATTTAGCAATCCCCGGTAGGCAGGTCTCCAAATAGACCATAGGGGGCGCTATGATTCGTCTTGACTTCTGAATTGGCCTCTTAATAGGTCCTGCTGGTCCAGGGGGTGCAGAAGGTCCTGACGATGGTGAAGACAACAACTACATATTTTATATTTAGATTCAGCAGCAGAAGTTACCCCCATTTACCATCTAATAATGGGATTATGTGTTCACACATTATTCTTTCCATCTATTTTAGAATCTTGTCTATCATGTCAGGTGATGAGCATACAAGAGGAGCTGTCACTCATGATCATTTCTCATCATGAACACTGGGGGATCCGGTGTTGAGGGCCTAAACTAGACTTCTGAATTGTCCTCTTCATAGGTCCTCCTGGTCCTGGGGGTGCAGAAGGTCCTGAAGCCCCTCCCAGTGAGGTCGGGCCCCGGCAGACGATACAGAACACAACCATGGGGGCCAGTTCCAATCAAGGGAACGTGTTTGTAGGTCAGTGCAACACCGGGAATCAATGTCAGTCAATCTCAGTGATCAGGGCCCGCAAATACTGATGGACCCTAAAAAGTCTGGTATATTCCATAGTCATACATATCTAGATAGCTATACGTCTATCTCATACTTATCTGTTTAATAATTGATCAATAATAACATGTTATATCATTTTTTGTCTACCTGAGAATAGATGCCTCCCATCTTTTGCTGGGCGGCGAGACTGTAAATGAAACCAGCAAACAACACAACAATGATTCTCCAAAAACCAGCAAGGGTATGAAATTGTTTCCAAACATGGATTGGTCTTCTCCATTTACCCGCTATCTCAGTCTAGGTGCTTAGGCATACATATTTAACCAAATATTGCAATGTAATTGCATTGGCGTGCTCTGAGGCTGAGGAAGAACAATCTAACCATGTAGCTTTAGAATCATGTTCTCGCTTCTTCCCCTTGTCAATCAGAACATCCCAGACTATTAGTGTGGACTGAATGTCTGTGCACTTCTCACCTGACAACTCAAGAATCATTTCGCAACTGTTCAATCCACGTCGGCCCTTCAGTGCAATATATTAATCCTCTGCTTCTGAACAGCTACTGATTCTTGCTTTTTGCACACGGACCGTGTTTAGTGCTCTTGTGAAGTGTATTCTGTTATACTTTTGACTCCTAGTTGTATACAAGATTCTACGTCATTATTATGTATTCACAGTGTATCTGTAGATTGTTATTGTAGAGTTGAGGTATTATTATTCCGGACTGGTTACACCTATAGCTATTGCCTTAAAAAATGGTTTGGCATGTCTTTACAAATCCCTGGTAAGCAGGTCTGCAAAGAGTTTTTTTTCCAATTAACCCATGGGGGGCACTGTACTTCACAGTCAAAGTTAAACGATCATCACACTGATGACGGATCGTTTCTGAAACTGTGTACAGGCCTTATTTCATTTTTGCCTCTTTGACCCATAATGTCCGCCTGGATTGATTTTGCTTTACAGTTAAAATTCTTCTTCAGAACCAAAGCTTTAAATGACCTTCAATTAGGTACACATGATCTATGGACTTGTCGGATTACAAAACTTGGATTTAGATTATGTTAAAAATGTCAGATGTCAAAATATGCTAATTAGCTAACATTATTCTATCAACCACTAGTCTGCTTCAGAGGGTGGCAAGAACTGGATACTTGCCGTGTACATTGAGGACAACTCCC
The DNA here is from genome assembly GCA_027122715.1 of Trisopterus minutus. Taxonomy (NCBI): domain Eukaryota; kingdom Metazoa; phylum Chordata; class Actinopteri; order Gadiformes; family Gadidae; genus Trisopterus; species Trisopterus minutus. Next base: position 20,127,980 of record JAOPUD010000162.1, read on the forward strand.
TTGACATGAGTATAATGTTTTGTGTTGATATCTTATTCTATGACATCACAGAGCCAATTAAAGTGATTGCTCTTAAGCATAATGCACCACTTCGCCTATTTGGCCGAGAATGACAAAGAAGGATGCCAGAAATACCTAAAAACTTAATCATATACACAGTTTAAATCTCAATGAGTTGACTCCTCACTTTACTCTTCTAGGGATACACTTGTAAACAGTGATTTTAATCCATTCTGAGCATTTTGAAACATGGGACTTCTGATTTACATCTTAGTTAAGCTATTTGGGAAGGGTACTTTGTAATCCCCCTATTGTGTAGTAAAATTAACATAAATAACATCATCTACATATATTTGGGTAGTTGACTGTTGAGTCACGTCGGATAGAACAACAAAAAATATATATTTAGATTTAGCAGCAGAAATGACCCTTACCCATTTACTGTCTAATAATGGGATTATGTGTTCACAGCATTCATACATTATTCTTTCCATCTGTTTTAGAATCTTGTCTATCATGTCAGGTGATGAAACATGCATTTCTCATCATGACACTGGGGGATCCGGTGTTGAGGGCCTAAACTAGACTTCTGAATTGTCCTCTTCATAGGTCCTCCTGGTCCAGGGGGTGCAGAAGGTCCTGAAGCCCCTCCCAGTGAGGTCGGGCCCCGGCAGACGATGCAGAACACAACCATGGGGGCCAGTTCCAATCAAGGGAACGTTGTTGTAGGTCAGTGCAACACCGGGAATCAATGTCAGTCAATCTCAGAGATCAGGGTCCGCAAATGCTGATGGATGCTAAAAAGTCTGGTATATTCCATAGTCATACTTATCTATATAGCTATATGTCTATCTCATACTTATCTGTTAAATAATTGATCAATAAAAACACGTTATATAATTTTTTGTCTACCTGAGAATAGATGCCTTCCATCTTTTGCTGGGCGGCAAGACTGTAAATGAAACCAGCAAACAAAACAACAATGATTCTCCAAAAACCAGCAAGGGTATGAAATTGTTTCCAAACATGGATTGGTCTTCTCCATTTACCCGC
>JAOPUD010000162.1:20539918-20553087 GCA_027122715.1 Trisopterus minutus
TGTGTGTGTGTGTGTGTGTGTGTGTGTGTGTGTGTGTGTGTGTGTGTGTGTGTGTGTGTGTGTGTGTGTGTGAGTGGCTGTGTTGTTGGGCCTGTCAGCGGGGTAGGCTGGACACCCTGGTGTCCTCTGGAATGTGAAAGATGATATCATGACGTGTGCCAGCAGTCTCCTTCATGCTCTCTCTCTCTCAGCTCAGGCATGTCCACTCCAACAGGAAGCAAAGGGGAGATAGCGTAGCACATTATTATTATACAGAGATATCTGTCACTGCTGAATAGTTCTTGTTGCTGTACTTTAGTGTCCGACAGTGTGGCAAATTCTTTGCAACGAACCTCAGAACAGACAAAAGATTACAATGAGCAGAAATCTGCATTATTAACCGGAACAAGTGATGGGTCTGCATCCTTAAAACACCATAACAAATACCACGGGCAGAAGTACACAAACTGAGCCAAGGTTGCAACGTTTGGAAGGGGAATAAAGCCAGACAAAGGAGAGATTTAAGATAAGATATCTTGTCTTGAGAAAAGGTGTCTTATCTTAAATGTACCTTGTCGTAAGAGCCAGGCATGACACCTGTTCACAGCCGGGTTTCCCATCATAAACCTATTTTTAGTCCACAATGATGTAAACGTACATTACATTATGAGTTTTATGTACTTTTTCATGGTCACAGGATTTTTATACCCCCCTCTGTGTGTTTTTGTGTGTGTGTGTGTGTGTGTGTGTGTGTCAGTTGTGTGTGTTTTGTGTGCTTTCTTCCACACAAACAGCTGACATGCTGTGTAGATTAAAGTAAAGACTAACGCGTAGTGCCAAGTTTGCCAACACAACCTATTGACAATGAAGTGATAAGAAAAAACAGCACCACTTCCTTTTCTGTTCATGGGTATGGAGCCATCTGCTGACCTCACCAGTCCTAACAACAATGGGCAAGACGTTGTCCGGAGCTCTGAACATCACAACATGCTGACATCAACACAGCAGCCTAAAATGATTGTGGTTTTACTGTTGTCACTGTGTCAGTGTGACTTTCTGCTCTGTGATTATAAGCCTAAGAGGTTGCGTGTCACAGGTCTCATTGTCTGCATTCATTTAACCCAGCTTGGAACAACAGTGACAGGAAGAGAACTCACAGGGCCAGAGGTCATAGGTCAGCCATGTGACTCCAGTTCATCACCAGCTTGGACCAATGGAATATGACCTGCGTTGTGTTCAGAGGAGGTCTGTTACGGACACATATAGTTAGATGAAACCAATTGTGACTAACCGCTATTTTAGTTTTTAGCTGTGTTTGATTATGGATAGACATGTAAGGGCACATGAAGAAGTAACTTGGAATTTAGTTTTCAGTTCATTTTGGTATCAGTGTGCTGAAATATGCTTAAAAATGTCAGAGATCTTCAGATACCGATTGTAATGAATTAAGTCTAAAGAAAGTGTGTGTGTGTGTGTGTGTGTGTGTGTGTGTGTGTGTGTGTGTGTGTGTGTGCTAGTGATGGAGTATGGATGGATGAAATGTGTCACATCCCCATTTCTCTGCTCGATGGTCGACGTTTAAATGTCAAACGGGAAGTGAACTGGGATTTGAAAGTGTTTGTTTTTACTACTGTCCCGTGTATCCCAGTTAAATATATTATTTCGGTTCTGTTTTCTTAAAACTCTGGCTGATGTAGTTAGACCAACAGACGGTCAGCTGGGGACGTTGCTAGACCAGATGGCCCAGATGCGTCAGTCATGCGTAAAGGTATTTCTGCTTTGTGTCTGCGCGCCCACCCCGCCCATCTGTGACCCACAAACCCGGCGGAGCTTTATCACACATAGTGCGGCTCATCCAACCCTGAACATTCCCTCAAAACCCAACCTATCTAAGCAGACAAGGCCCTCGAAACCTCCATCATTAAATGGCGGACTACACTTTTAATGCTTGTGGATGCGTATGTGTATGTGTTTGTAGGTGGAGCATTGGGGAGGTGTGGTGTGGTTTGTAGGTGGAGCAATGGAGAGGTGTGGAGGCCTACGGGGAATACAGTTTACGGAACTGATCTGCAATCAACACATGTAGTGAGTGCGAACCGTACTAAGCGCTCCAGTACGCAACGTCCCGGGTCGTCACCAGGGTGCGAGCGGGGAGGTGAGTTCGCTGAGATCAGAGAACCAGATGCTGGTTCAGGAGAACTTTCCGATGATTGAGGTGTCGATTCCCTCGCTGGAGCGGGAGGTGGATGAGTCGGGGAAATCAACAAAGGTGAGCGCGATTTATCTCAAATTCTTTTGGCAGTGTAAATGTTTACACTGCGTTAAACATGAACTAACCCCCCCTGTAGGATACATGTTCATGTCTGATCCAGTTTAGTCTTGTTCACTGCACACTGGAAGAATATGCATTTTTAGAGAACAGGCAAAAGCGCGATAATAATAATAATAATAATAATAGCCCCTAGGTGTTCTTCTTATTTCTGAATCATTCCTGGTCTACCCTGTCCTAGGTTTATGTGGATCATTGTTGTGCCACTCAATGTACTAGGAGCAGAGAAAGTCAACAATGTTGACTTTCTCTGCTCCTAGTGAAATCCCATTGTTGACCTCCGGGTCTGCTTCGCACAGGACTGGGGAATGTGTCCCTGGTGACATCATAGCGAGGACACACGGTTTCTAATACTGTCCAAACTTTCTTGCTATCTTGCTATTTTAGTTTGAAGCTGGCCAGTTTCTTGCAATGTTTCTTGCAGTGTTCAGTTTATTGCCAATGGTCAGAATTCAACAAGGTGATTCCTCGCTCTGCATCAGAGTGCCTGACTAGCCCTGCCCTGGAGGCCAGTCTGGTGGCCTGGCACCTCAGACCATAACAGTAAACAGCACAAAGTGGGCTTAATCAGTTGTGTTGCCATGGTGAAGTGAAATTGCTAGCCGATGTCTAACAATTTGGAACAATGTCCGAGTGATCCTGATTCAGCCTGCCTCGGAACCAGGACAGAGGTAACGCTGTTCTCCTCCCACCCCGAGTTACTGGGTCTGATAGACATGTCCTGTCCAGTCTAGGCATCCTGAACAAGAGATCTAACCTCTTCCTGCTCATAAATTACATCCAAATGCACCGCCTAGAATCAACTAACTAAATAGTAGTAAATGCAAAACTGAGAGTACATCACTTTTGTGGCCACCTGGAGATCCTAGAGCTTCGGGCGCCAGAAGCTCTATAGCATTAAGCAGAAGAAGTCCAAAATCAGAGAGCCAGCTCCCTGTAGCCAGCCTGTGGGAGACGCTCCTGTTGGTTTGGACAGACCTTTCATCCGAGTACGGTCTCAAAGGACACCGTGTTTACCCAGGGTCTGATGGCAGCTTCAAAGCCCTGAGAAAATTCAAACCACCCATCTCTGAGTTTCTGAAGTTCACTCATTTGAACCCATTCTTGTTCTGGTTGTGTTGTTTCACTTGTTAGGCACTTTAGTGTTGCTGTTTCACAGATAAAGGGCTCTATAAACTTAGTATATAGAGCAAGGGGATGAGGGAAGTAGAGCTGCAAACAAAATGGAGTAGACAGGCAGCAGCAGGTGTGCCTTTTAGAGAGCTTAGCCTGGGCCAGGCGGGCTCAGGTGACACTAGCTGGTCATGGTGGAGACCTGGGGCTTACATGCAGCTCTGTGCTGGGCCCCAGGGAGGAGGCAGAGCTGAGGGATGATCTGGTATAGGGAGGGAGGATTACTTTAATTAGAACAATATGCTTGAGCCTTTTTACACATTCATAGTCAAATGTGCACAGATTCAACTTTGTCAATGTTCATTATTGATAATTCAGAAAGCTTAATCCAATCGAATGTTAACTACCCTCCCTCTTCTGTCCCCCAGCTCTACCGAGTAGACGTCCTGTTCAACGGGAGGAAGCACTGTGTGCTCAGACGACACAGCGAGTTCCAGATCCTCCACAGAAAAGTACGCAGGTGAACTCTTCTGTCCCCTGCCCGCTTCATGACTGTCGGGTCCAGAAGTAATGTTTCAGTGTAATTACGGAAATCACACACAGTCATTAGAGCTAGGGCTGATAACAATAATGAGATTGTAATTATTGAATATGTTTATCAGTCTGTAACGGTGGAACCGCCTCTGTCTTATCTGTTGCTCCTGTATTGTTTGATGGTCTCCAGCTCAGGAAGATAGTGCAGATCCCCGACTTCCCCAGCAAGAGAAATCCTCACCTGAGAACCAAACCCGTGGAACAGAGAAGGCAGGAGCTAGAAGACTACATCCAGGTCAGTGTAGGACTCTGAGCTGGTCCTCCACAGCGGAGTGTCTGCATCAAGCCAGCCCACCGAAAGAGGATAACTACCACCACCGGGGAGTGCTGTTGCCTTGAGGAAAGAGCTCTTGCTGAAGGAATACAATCAGAGCAGTTCTTACTTGATTTAGTCTCTTTAAAGTAATAAGCATCAGTTCCAGTCAGTTATTAATAAATATGTTAAACAGTGTTAAACAAGCCCTCTTTTGAACTGTGAACCACCACAAACCATAATCCAAAGCAACTTTGCATCACATACTGTTAATACAGGCCAATTGGAGTTGATGACCCTGTCCACATGTTGTGCCTCCAGGACATTCTGTACCAGTATGCAGATGTGCCACAGGAGCTCCTGGACTTCCTCCTCTTGAGACACTTCCACACGGGGAACAAAGTCAACAGTATGGAGTGAGTCCTCAAGTCTCCATGCAGTGCCTTGTTCTATCTCTACCTCCTCTTGGTGGGTTTAGACCGCCACTCTGAGGAGAGGAGAGCCAGTATAATAATAATAATAATAATGGAGATAGCACCCCAGGCACCTCCACTGGGCGGAACACCAGCCAAAATGTTTAGTTATGGGAGATTAAACATCTTTCATTTTAATTTATTCTGGATCAGGTTTCTATCTGTCACTCAAATATGATGAATTTACCTGTAGGGCTTTGAGGCCTCTACTCTGAGGTCACTTTATCATAAACGGTGACACATGAATCTTCTAAAGCTCATCAGCCAGGTTTAGTATTTATCACTTGTAGCTACTTTTGATGTTTGCATGGGTTAACTATGTTTTCAACCAAACGTCTAAATGTTTCCATACAAATGCTTGTAGTGTAAAAATTACAAATCAGACCGTTGCTTAATATCTAAGACTTTAGATGAATAAGTTAAGTCGGACAGCAGACCAGCTCTAGTCTGGGTGACCAGGGCGATTCACTTGTTCTTGATATGTTGACCGATGATGTTTCAGAAGGCGATAGACGGAGAGAGGAATTGGCGAACACAAACTAGGCCAGAAGTAGCGAACTATAAAAAGGGTCTGTAAAGGTTTAAAATAAGCTCTGTGTAGGCTGGCCACTGTAGGAATCCACTGATCTCCCTGCGAAGCTTCATCCAATCACATGAATGAGTTGATTTGGTAGAATGTCCCCCCGACGGTCCCCCCCAATGTTCTGATAGAACGAAGTGGGACAGCTGGATCCCAGACTAGCGCCCACCAGGTCCGACAATCCATTAATAAGTCAATGCTGTGCCGTCAGTTATCATCACCGTGTGAAACTTTCTAACATGTTGTTTCATTGGACAGATCCCTGGATGATTTGGACGACCAGAGTTTCAGGTCAGACCTTTGAATTGCACAAGTCTTCCTGTTTATTTTTGAGAAGCAATTCTTCAAAGTCACTACAGAGCTGCTTTGTGATCTAAATGACTCTTCAACTGAAACACAACTCAAACATTTATGTTTGACTTGTTTCATTTATGTTTACAGTTGTACCATACAAATACGCACATTTTTATCTATTCTAAATGTCCCTTGATTTATTTTTGTCCCATAATTTTTCTAATTTTAATGCTCTTATCAACATGGAAAAGTGGATTGGCTTGCTCTGTGCAAATCCCCCCCCCCCCCCCAAAAAAAACATTAATTGTGTGATTAAAAAAATGTACATAGTTAAAATTGGTTAAACGCATTTAACTGACAACACTAATATATAGATGATTGATTGATTGATTGATTAGAACATGTATGCATGTTCACCTTCCTCTGTTGGCTTGCAGCTACCAGCTGCCTCATCAGCGTGTGCTGGGGTTCAGCGAAGACCCTTACATCACCAGCTGCCTCTCTGCAGGTACTGGGAACCCGCAGAGGGGTTTTAACAACTACATCATGTTATGTTTGTTTTAAGCTATTTTAAAGGGGAAATCCGGTGTAAAATGGATCTGGGATATTTTTAGCATGATAACAAGTTGGACTGTTCGTTCGGGAGAAAAAAAGCGCATATAGACGCATTCTTTATTTGGCTTGGCTGTTAGACTGATAAGGGCATGTCTCATGGTAAAAAAAAACAACGCTATTTTAAACCACTTACAAGGCAATAAAACACAATAAAAAAATAATACAATGCACTTTTCGGTAGTATAATAATGGTCTTAACGTATAAAACGAGGCATTGATAACTTTGTAAGTGTACAGATTGTTTATTAAAAATTACATTTTATACACAGAATACCATCAGTAGTTCACCCGTCAATGCCATTGTGAAAGCGAGTGGGGAGATTGTACATCCTGCCATGATTCCTATCTCGAGCTGTTGCCACCCTGTGGTGTATTCTGCCGTAGTAAAACAGACTTGAATATCCAGAAAATATGTTTTAACTAGGCTTTTAATGCTACCTGGGATTCTGAAGTAATCAAAGGCCTCCCAGAAGACTATGTGGTACTGACCCGAAGGCATTAGCCAGATCCAAAAATGCAACATGCAGGTCTCTCCTCTCGTGCTTCGCTAACTGAACTTGGTACCAAATCATGCTGGTATGCTCTAAGCACCCGGAGAAACCAGGGATTCCAGCTTTTTGAACCGTGGTATCAATTAGTCTTTTCTTTACAAGATAACTTGTCAATCTCCGAGCCACACCACTGAAGAAGACCTTCCCTTCAACATTCAGTAGACTAATTGGTCTAAACTAATTAATCTCCAATGAGTCCCTCTCTTTGGGAATAAATATTTCCCCAGCCCTACGCCATGCCTTGGGAATACTCTGCTTTTTCCAAACTATTTTCATTAGTTTCCATAAGAATCTTAAAACATCCGGCACGCTCTTATACAACCGGTAGGGCACTCCATTAGGTCCCAGGGCTGCACATTTATTACTTCTTGCACCTCTTTCCACCTTGGTGGGCTATCGTTGCACTGACTACCTTAATCACCAATAGGTGGGATAGCAGCAGGAAGCCCCATCTCTCTGAACCTCTCTCTGTCTTTGTGCACTCCCTCCAATTACTCCTCAAGCTTCTGCTTAGGTTCCATGAGACTACCTCTCTTCTGCCTATCAAATAATGACTTAACCAATTTAAATGGATCTTTATAAAATGCTACTCAAGCTCTCGATTTCTTCTTCCTATTTTTCCTAATATAGTCTATACATACACATGTATATACACATATATACTATATGGCGTTTTGGTAGAATCGGCTGCAAACAGCCAACTAAAGAATGCGTCTATATGTGTTTTTTTGCTCCCAAACAAACAGTTCAACTTGTTATCATACTAAACATATCCCAGATCCATTGTACAGCGGATTTCCCATTTAATTCCATTATCTTGGGTATTCCTATTCACTTGTTTTATTTGATCATGTTTAATTTATTCCTATATTTTTTCCCACACGAGTACTCTGTGTTCATACGCACATAAAGCATAACATTTTATGGGAAAGTGCTCAAGTTTACATATTGTGGGATTGTGGTGCCTTAAGGACTCGTATAATAAACGTTACATAATGTATTCTGAAAACAGCGTCCACTACGCTCCACATCTGGCTTTCTGCCTGCTGCTCCAGTTGTCCGGTCAGAAGCTTAACAAGCTGCTCAATCAATGGACCAATCACATCCTACCAGGAAGTGTTACAGGCATCTTCCACTACCTCATTAGACTTGCGCCCATAGAGCCAGAAGATGTTCTGGACTAACCCTCCTGTTTACATGTACGTGTTAACGTGACATTTCTAAGACCTTTCTAAGACCTGTAATGGCCTTCCATACATTAGCACAAATAACGTCTTAGAAATGTTGTGTCAACGCAACCTTATTTTGGGGTGTGAACATGTTATATCTGGACGTATTTATGCAGCAAACATGGACACGTTAGCCTTCATTTTCTGGTGATGGCCAATGAGGGCCCATGAATCAAGATCCATACATATTCATGAGGAGGTTCTGTCAATTATGTTGAATAAAGACTCGAGGGGCACATTGTGCATCAGTTACTGATGTGGGCGTCGACGCACCTAGATAAATCTCAAAGGAAATAATGTGTTGGAAATGTAAACCAGAGTTGTGGTTTAGAAGCCAATTTAAACTTTCAGTGGGGGTTGGTGAAGTTTAAAGAAACATGTTGAAGGCATTGCAGCACGTTCTGTCTTATGAAACGGCATGTTTAGGGTTAGCTCTAAGAGCATTGGAGATGTTGTTGAAACAATCCAAGCCCCTTTGTGATGGACCCTGTGACCTTTTGCGTGTTAAAGGGGTTAACATCATGCTACTTTTTTCCCTTTGCTTTATGCCGTCTTCAAAACGCTCCAAAAGTTTTGGAGGTTCAGACCTTAAGGAAGGAGGAAAGTACTCCGAACACTCTTTGGGTGGGAGTTTTCGTGCAGAAGTAAAGCTACCTGAGTCCTCCGAGATCACATCACAACAATGGATGCCCATTTCGCTGTCATTACATTGATAGACTAAAGTGAACTTGTAGAAAGCACTAAGAGGCGAACTTAAGACACATTCTAACATTTGCTTTTCATTATAGCTTACAATTATAAAAATTTGATAAATTCTCACTCCATTTCAATGTTCAACCATGGCAAGCAGTTCTAATAACTGATTCATCTGTTCTCTGTGAATACAGCAAAGAAGCGCAAAGTTGTTACTTGTTGTTATGAAGTCTAGTCTCACAACGTTTTTTCGTTTTGTCATAGCCTACGAACTTCTGAGAAGCGTTTCCAGAACACTCTTATTTCGGATTAAGGGAAGGTTTACGTTAAGACACGTACAGTAAGAGCTTCCGAACCTCAGAATGTTTTGAAGACGGCATTAGACTGTTATCTATACATGGTTTATCTCTGCTAAGCTAGAAAAATCTAAGTCCGAGCCAGGGGGAGTATTTGCGTCCACCAAGAATGCAGAACAGCTCCTTTGCGCTCAAACTTTACTTCGTAACAGTGTGACGTCAGACTGTGCGGTTGGCGGTGCTGAAGTGCAGAAGTCGCGACTCCCGGCTACCCGCAATGTTCAGAACTTCTTTTGAACGACGCCAAAATTACAAGAGGTATTTTTAACATACAGGCATGTAACCCTATTCTAGTAGTACTCCCAAATGCAATTATTAATCATAAAAAAGCATGATATGGGATTTTAACAAACGTGAAGGGCTGAGAACATGAAGTTGATCCTCGTCAAGAGTTGACTTGATTGTGATAGACCCTGAAGCAGTGGCTCTTCTGATCAGCCTCTGTCAGAGGGCTCTTCTGACCAGCCTCTGTCAGAGGGCTCTACCTCACAGTGAATATCTCTACCTGTGCTTGATGTTGAGGACTCAAGCAAAACCACTATTCCTAGTAAAGGAATCGGAACTGGGCCCAAATGGCACATTGCTCCTTCCCCTGTGCTGGAAGACTACTGCTTGACTACGGCAATGAAGCCTGATCCTCAAGCTAGGACAAAGCGTTTGGAACGCAGCCCAATGGTCTTCTCGTCTGTTCAGGCCTCCCGGACATGGTTGTGGACGGCGTCCTGGAAGGTTTCTACCCCCGGGACGTCCGGGTCAGCTTCACGGCCTGTACCAAGGACGCTGCGGGGGGCATCTCCTAGGGTGACCTTCTGGTCCACAGAAGCTCTCTGAACAACAGTCCTGCTGAAGCATGGGAGGAGGGGCCGCTGGTGAAGACCTTTTATTGTAGCTGGTTTGAACCAGATGTAGAATGTGGTTATTATATTATTAAAACATTTATTTACAGATTTAGTTACTTTTCAGCTTTATTGTGTTTGTATTCTGTTTACCTCTATTAAACAATTTCTTAAGTCAGTGTGATTGTTTACAAATTTGGCTTTTTAAGTGTATATTATTATTATTATTACTATTAGTATTATATAACCCCTCAAATCATGGAAAGTACTACATATCCATCTATCTATATTATATATATATGTATATATATATATATGTATATATATATATTCGCGCCCCTGCCCACGTGTCCGGGCCTCTGCGCCGGGAGCAGATATATATTTTCATGTTGCGACCTGAGAACATTCCACCACAGAACACCCTGATCGGGACAGTGCGTCCTAGTTTCTCCGGCTCCATGTATTTGTATTGATCAAATACCCCTCAGGGTACACCGGTTAATGCCTTACATATTGGATTGAGTGAACTTAGTAAATACCACTAAATAACCTGGTCCTGTCCGGTAACAACAGATTGATAAGATCATAACCGACAGGGTTGAGTATTTATGTCCTGGACCTGGCGCATGCGCTCTAAGCAGTGGGCGGAAGTCGGCGCACAGCTCGACTCGTCCCCGACTCCCTGCTGCTCCGGTTCTGCTACTCAGCTCCTCCTTCACTCCTCCTGACACGGAGCTGCTCTGAACCTCCAGCCGGCGGTGCTTCAGAGACACAGCGGTGCTATTCCTGCAGAACGTATCCGGGATATATGTCCGCCTTGTGATTGACAGGAAGGACTCCTGGACACCGGTGCGTCTCCTAGTCCTCCTGCCTGGCCCCGGATCATAGGCCAGCCGCGTAAGTAGATGAAGTACTTTGACAGATTTACCTATGGCATCGTATTGTTGAGCAACTTGTCAACCACATCCACTGAAAGTGAATTAAGGTAATTCTGGTAAGTCCGCTTTGGATTCCGGTCTACGGCGACATAGTATCCAGTATCCTGTACAGCTCTGACGTCATTGTCTTGCAACCAATGAGCATCCCACGACGCAAACTTAAACTGTGTAGATTGTGTCCCTGATCCGCGCTGTCGCATATTAATCCCATTTATGAGTGGAACAGAGAAGGGTTCATTCGTAGCCATTTTATGTGAAGGATCATTTGCTAATACTTGAATGATTTGTAATTGATACGACTGGTTTGTTGTGCATATTCAGCGATACTATTGCAGGTCTATCAATATCGTATATCATGTATGCGTACATCATTCCCTTACCCACCAATGTCAGAAAACCTTGCCTATTTATGCCTATAATTGGTTAATCTGATAATCATCATAATCATAACCATCCCAGATAGTTGGTTCTCCATTAATGTCTTTCTAATACCATTGAATCTCAGTGTGAATGGTTCATACGCCTCTAGCTCTGTGTAGAACTGAAGGTCTTTGATTTAGTGTTTACATACTGTCAGCTCTGGGCTAACTTCACATGGTTAGTGCTCTTTAAACCGCCCTACTTGTTCCTCAGAAATCTTGAATCCCAAACCTGTGTGTGTACCTGCTGTCCCCCCCAGGGGAGAGCGGGTACTCTCGTGCACTCTGCTCTGACCAGCCTAAGGCCTTTCCCCTGTCGTTTCAGGTTGTGTGTGTGATAATTGTGCCGGAGCATCATGTGGGGTAAAGCCTTGCTGGTGGCCCTGCTGGCGCTGGGGGTGGGCGTGCTCTACCAGACGCAGCCCGACCTGCCCGCTCAGGTCCTGCGCTACGTAACGGAGGGAGCAGCCGGCGGACGGAGCCCGGAGCAGGCCATCGCCGCCGCCTGGGAGTCGCTGATCACCCTGCCCTCCAGGCAGTGGCGGAAGGTGGCTGTAGGGTGAGCCCACTGCACTCTGCACCACACGGCCGGGGACAGACGGGGCGCTACAGTGTGTAGGGCCGGGGACACACAACGCAGATGTCAGGCGTTTAATGATCTTCGCTTCAGTGGAATAGTCCTTAATCAGCTGACATTGTGACAGGATGTTTTGAACTTCATATATGTCCCTACTGACAGCACACAGCGATCAAATATAGAAGGAGTAACTCTATCCCCTTTAACTGACCATATGACAGTATTATGTTGCATCTTACAGTTAATATGCAATAGAAAATCTAAACATAAGATGAGCGTCACAAAGAGGTGCTGGAGGCTGCAGGACCCTCCTGGCCCCGTTCAGCTGCTCTACTTCCTGCTGCTCCGCCTCCTGCAGTGTGGCACACCAACCTTTGATTTTGATCAGCCAATCAGATTGAGTGTATTTAATGCAGATAATCTGAGCTCAGCTGCCTGATGCGGACAGCAGTGAGTGTTAAACAGTCTGACAGCCTGTAGCGTCTGACACGTTCCACCACCTCATCCAAGGGTTTGAAAAAAGGTAGCAACTGATGATTGGTCCAAGCACAAGGATGGCCTATAGGGGATTGGGTGAAACGCAGGACTCAACTCTAGCGGCAGAGATTTCATTTCAGTGTTAAAAATAATGCAAGTAATAAAATCCTTTAACCAAACAAATGTGTTTAAAATGGCAAAACAAAAATATGTAAAATATATTTGTTGTAGTTTCACTATGCTAATACACCTAACCTAACCCTAATCACTTTAAAATAATTCTGAAGGCATTTTCACTGACATGCATTTCCTATTTCAGCATTTGAGAGACTTGAAACCATGTGCTATTTTGAGGCAGTAGAGTTGAACTTTCCCATACGTTATTCATGCGTGTATATATTGGGCTCACTCAAAATGTATCTTGGTAACTATTAATTAGAATGTGTTGTCATTAGTGTTTCTGTTGTAATATACCACTGCTGTCCTTAACCTGGTCCTGCAGTAACAGTTTGTAGTTCACCTCACTGGACCCTTCATGACTCATCACATCCTCTGGTCCCAGTGTGAACGCCTGCGTGGATGTGGTGGTCTCCGGGGTGGGTCTCCTCCAGGCCTCGGCGCTGGACCCTGGGCCCGGCCTAGACCATGAGGTGCTCCACTCCAGAGAGGACCTGAAGGAGGCCTTCATCCACTACATGGAGAGGGGGGCGGCAGCAGAGCGCTTCTTCAGCGACCAGGAGGTGTTCCAGAGGATCGCACGAGCTGCCACAGAGTACCCCGGGGCTAAGGTCTCACACACACACACACACACACACACACACACACACACACACACACACACACACACACACACACACACACAC
>JAOPUD010000162.1:20566493-20586252 GCA_027122715.1 Trisopterus minutus
GCCAAGTCCCGGCCAATCAGGGATGAGTTCCCTCATGAATATTTATGAGCTTCCCGCTACCACCCTGCAAAAAAAAACTTCGCCCCCCGGTGGCCGCGCCCTGGCGGAGCTCCCGGACTCCCGCGGGAACACCGATTGAATACAGAAAAAGCCACCTCGGGGCCCCGTGCATCTGGCTGCTGTACGCAGGTCGCCGTATTGTATTCAACCCCGTGCCCGCGGGAGAGCACCGCCGGAGTCCGGAGCTCAGCCAGGGCACCGCGACTGGGGTACACCGACCGGGGACCAGCAACCGTCATCTGCATGTCATGAATTAGAGCCAAAATCAGGCCGTTCTTCCCCGCCCACCTCCTCCACCACTAGAACAGTGTGAAACAGGAGCACCAGAGCAGTTTTTTCTCTAAAAACCTTAAATCTGTTGCACCAGTAATTTTAAACCTATTCTTAACCTGGTTTACCAGTTATATTTAAACCACCTCTGGAGGAGCTTTATGTTAGGTTTATCACAGTTTTCTTGACAACATGGCTGTATATCTTTGCTGGGGATGGGGTTAGAGGAAAGAGTTCATTGCAGGAAAATAAGAGATAGGTTAAATTTATTTTTTATTTAAATAGGTTGAATTTTAGGAAAATTGTTTTCACAGCTGCGGGATCATATCAATGATTTTCTTTGACCTGAGCTAATCCATGTTGGGGCAACCCAGCTAGAGGGTACGTATTCATCGGTTGGTCCTCCACCAGTTTGAAACATCCGCCTCCTCTTTCCTGCCACGTCCTTTTTTGCCTTTACGTTGAATTCAAGGACGACCTGGGTTGTGCCGCTTGGGCAGGGGCCGCTTTTCCCCCCGCTGCAAATATAGACTTGGTTGCGACGTTGACAGTTTGCGAGTGCTTGCATGTGTTTGTATGTGGGAGACGGTGAGTGAGAGGAGCACACAGCTTAGGCTGGCAGGACGGCGCAGTGAGGAACTTTTAAAAACGCAATATTTTTATCCCGCAGTAATCAGCCCGGCTCCCACCTCTCCCAATTACCAGTCCGCCACTAGTCCTATTTTCCTCTATCATAACCTCAAACTCTTGCATCATTTCCGTTAGCAACTTTTTTTCAGATGTCAAAAACTTGGATCCTCTTTGACGTGCATATCTTAATAAAGTTACAAGCTAAGCTATCTGGCTACAAAATATCAAGTGCTGTAGCGTCAACTGTTTAAGTTAAGGTAACATAACGGTTACAATCGTTAAAAAAGCAACAAGTTAACCATTTATTCACGAGAGAGAGCTGGTGAATATATTGTGGTCCATCTTTATTAAGCATACATCGTGAGTTTGTTCACATAACGCCGGAATCAAGCATCGCAGATACTTAACACAAACTAATCCTATTTTAATCCTTGTTTAAACTAGTTTAACTTATCCAGGGTTAAAACTAAGATGTGCCATGCATCTCTGATTAATAATAAACCAGTTTAAACCTAGATTACCCCTAAACCAGGATTCATTTAATTCATGTTGGGGCAATATGATCATTAATATTTGTCATATTTGTTGAACTTCTCTCTACATGCCGCCAGCATCGATAAATATATTGGTATCTGTAATAAGCCCATTAAGTCATGTCATTTGACCTCAATAAAATAATTGGATGGTTAACTTGTCTGTCTAGCTAGCTACCTGCGCAGACTCTGGCACTGCACTCAATGCACATAACAGCAGTCTTCCACCAGGTTGAGCAGAGCTGGTGTTAAAGCTAGTTTCTCCACATGGCAAACCGTAGCTTAATTGTCACTCATGAACAGTCATTTCTGACTGCAGTATGATGAGAATCAACCTTTGGAAACCATTTGACCCTTCACTATTGTTCTCAAGTTATCTCATGAATGAAGACATCTTCATAAATTGCATGAGCTGCTAGGTTTGATTGGAATAGAAAAGCGTTTTTAGTTAAATTGCAGAGATAATTTCAAAAGGTTATTGACTTATTAACATGGAGTTCCTTTAAGGCCTTCAGGTGGTTTGTGAGGTTGGACTGACCCTCTAACATTCTCAATCAATGGGCAGGAATGGGATTTCATTCTTGCAATGCAAAGCCATAATTTGTAATGCTAGGATGTCAGATCCAGAAGTCTTCCTGGGGTCCTGTGGACGTCTGGGGGGGATGGCTCAGAGCCTGGAGACAACCGCTCCAAGGAGCAGAGTGTCTCTTCAGTCTACACCATGTTCATCAGTTTACTTCACGTCTAATTGTTGTACACACCTAAAATCAAACCTGATGTCTTGCGTACTGCTCATTTTCACTGTATTGGAACCTGCCTGCCTCCCTCATGTCCCAACGCACCCTCTGACATGTGTCACCGTCGCCAAAATACAAGTGGACTGGACGCAGCTCATTCATTTTTTAATCCGACAGACCAAGACGGTAGAAGTTCTTTGATGACACACTTGTATTCTACTCGGTTGAAACCAAAACTAAAGTTGGGTTTGATTGCTGAATGCTCCATGAGTGAACACCAGTGAGGTGGATCCTGTCAATGGTGTGCACTCGATTTAAACAACGGGACAGCTCTTCCTTTTTAAGGTTCCAATCAATGCACTACAAATCCAGAATTAAAACCCCTCAAATATAACTACACACCAGACATTTCCTTGATAACGCTTAAACTCAAAGTGCTGCAGCGGAATAAGTTAATAAAAGTCAATAAAAACAACCGAATGGGGTTATTCCTTAAATGGCTTGCGTTTTTGACCTATCACACAATAGGTTCATAGGGCCGTCATCTGCCGAGTTGACAGGGGAAAGAAGTTAGGGCAACGTGGGTGAGCAATGTTTTAGTTTGTTTTCTTTACGTTAATTTTGATTCTTGTGACCCCACCCGTCTTTGAGTGCCCAGGTTTCAGTGTGTTTAATTCCATTATCATTTCTTTATAAATCAGGAAAATATGAACAGTTATTGCAACTCAGTATTACAGAGTTCCTCAACTTACCTTGAAAGTAGTCTGACTTCCCATCCATCAATATGTAGTTGACCACGATGACACTGAAGATGCTGGCCCACAGGTGCAGGTCGCTGAAGATCAGCACAAAGCCCACATCCTGAACACATATACACAGCGTTGGTGTCTTTGGTATTCCAGCAAGTAGGAATGTTTAACCTAATCATGATGAGAAATTAGTCTTACATAGATGGCGTTGAATAAGACCAGCAGAGGAATCTGAAGCATGCAGACCTGCACAGCAATGCAGCTTCCCACCTCCAGGCTGAAAGCGAACACAAACGCTTTAGTGTCCTCAGGTTGTAAACAGGTTGTGTCTGAACTGGTGAGGGTGTGTAGGAAGGCTGTCTAAATCTGGGCCCACACTACACATTTTAAAGGCACATTTCGAAGGACCGGCACGTTCAAATGGGGCAGACGTTCCCCTGAGTGTGTTGGTGAAATATCTAGACCAGTCGCCATGGTCCACATTCTATCCAATATGTTCGCAATGGCTGACGCAAATGCAGCCATGAACTTAACACGACTGGAAAAATGGGTTCTTGCGTACATTGTGATCTGATGAGCTTGACCACATCTCAAGGTCGTCAAGCTTGTGTTCGGCGCCTAACCCTCACATTCAAAGGTGTGTGTGTGGACAGCAATCTGGGCACAATGTGGACACGGATGTGTGATTTAATACACAGAAGCTCTATGCTAGTGTACATTTGTACATTTGGATGTTCATTATGAGGGGCCGTATGGGACATTATTCAGAATAAGCATGCGCATACACATATGAAACCAATCTCATTCGCATACTATACTGAAAACCTTGCACACATACAAGTGAAAAGCTTTTACATACACAACTGAAACACACACGCAAACTGAAAAATTTTACGCTCACATACACAACTGAAAAGCTTGCATAAAAACTAGTGAAACCTTTTACATGGACTACCGAAATGCTTTCACACATACTAGTAAAATGTTCTCATATACACAGCTGAAAAATGTCCTCTCACACACATATGAAACTATTCACATACTATACTGAAAGCCTCACACATACACATACAAGTGAAAGCTTTTACATACACAACTGAAACACCTTCACTCAAACAACTAAAAAGCTCTCGTAACAACTAGTGAAACCTTTTACATGGACTACTGAAATGCTTTCACACATACTAGTAAAATGTGTTCATATACACAGCTACTGAAAACCTTGAGACATGTATGTGAAAGTTGTTCAGTGAAAATAGAAGGCATTTCAGTTGAACAGGAAGGCATTTCAGTTGAACAGGAAGGTGGTTGGAAAATCACTGATGTCTGCTCAACAGCCTACAGGTAGGCTAATCGAAGCAGCTGCATGAGAAGATCGGGTACTAGTGTACTGAAGTGTGAAGATCAGGAACTTAAACTACAATGTATGTTAATCCGATCCTCTTTGACTTTCAAGTCCAAAGTTAATTTTTTGAGGCGAGGCAATTGAGTCACTGCACAGAGAAGAGTCCAACAATTGTGGTCAGGAGAGGCTTTATAGAGTGCTTGCTGATCATACACAAAGTCTGTCTGCATTTCTTGCTGCTGTGTCCAAATATGGTCCTCATAATAGGGATGTCAGTAACCTACTCGGATGATCGTATAGATGCTTTCGCGACTTGCTGCAGGGACATGAGGCCAGACAGATTTCCACTGATGTGACCAACTATCTGATACCCCCAACAACCTTGACTGGCCATCCAGGTCGGCCCCGATACACCATAGCCGCCAAACAGATTTTGCAGTGTGCCCATTGGTCCATTGGCATGACATGGCAGAGAATTGCATCATGCTTTGGAATCAGTCGTAGAACCCTCTACTGACACAGGCAAACTCTGAGAGTTGAGCCATTGTCAAATGAAGAACTGAACAGCCTTGTTACCAACATACTTCAGAACACTCCAAATGCAGGTGAAGCATATGTACTTGGAAGCCTAAGAGCATGTGGCATAAGGGTTCAGCGTTGGCAGGTCAGACAGAGCCTGCATCAAGTGGATCCCATTGGGCGGTCATTTAGACGTCGTCATGCTATATGCTGAAGGGTCTAAAGTGTTCAGGCCCCCAACCAGTTGTGGTAAGTTCACATGGTAGAAAAATGATTCATATCCTTTACTTAGGTAAAAGTACTAATACCACACTGAAAATACTTCACTACAAGTAAAAACATGCAAAACCTTACTCAAGTATTACCAGCAAAATGTACTTGTATAAAAAGTGAAAGTACTCATTGTGCAGTATAACGATCCCCGTCAGTTTTTTACTGTTATGTTTTTGGAATCATATCACTGTATGTTGTATTTTACTGTTGTAGATGGACAATAATGCTAATTCTGATCTCCCAACAGGCATTTTGACGGCAACTACAAGCTGGTTAGGGGGCGGATGGTCATGCATGGCTGTGTTGATGGCTGTGTTGATGGCATGGCGGTGCTTACCTAACAACAGAGCCTTAAGTGTCTTGTCATTGTTTGTAGAGGGCGTTGAGAACTTTGGTTTACCCTTAAGTGTCAGATGTGGTCACGGAATGGAAAATATACATGTTGCCCGTTTTATGTTGGGAAGAAGGGGATTGAATGGTGTTATAACAGGTGTTTCAGTACACAACCAAAGAATTGAGAGACTATGGGCTGAAGTCAATAGTTATTATCTAGACACTTTGTAAGTCAATAGAGTTATTATCTAGACACTTTGTAAACATATTTTTGGTTCATGGAGGAACACGGTATGCTAGATTCATTGAATAAAGTACATATTTTTGGTCTGCATTATGTGTATTTACCAAGAATTGAACGGGCAGTAACAGAATTCATCAACCAGTGGAACAACCATGGCCTCTCCACACAAGGGGGGGAAGACACCTGTTCAGCTGTGGCATACTGGTGTCATAAACAGTGTAGGAATTCATCCAGTTGTGAATGACATCTTTGATGTTGATAACCATTAAGGCATTGATGAAGAAGGGCCATTGCCTGAACTTCAAACCAATAACAATGTAATTATTCCAGACAATGACGTAACCATTAATGAGACCACAATGAACTTTATTCAACAAGTGAATCCACTTGAAAATGATGGGAACCATGGGATAAATGTTTTCTTCCTCACTTCCAGTGACTACCAAGTTATGTTAAGGTTTTTTTTTTAATTGTCTTCAAAATTGGACCTTAGCCTTAAAATAGACAAAGTTTTTTTTGTTTTAATTACTATTATGAAGTAAATGCTGGCTGCACAATGTAACTTGGCTTCACAATGTAACTTGATATGAAACAGTATGATAACGAGACATGTTAAAAAATAAAGGTTAACATTTTTCTAGCTGGTTTTAAAACTGGAAATATAAAATGCATCATGAGGCAATACTCACTCAAAATAAATTGTAGCAAATGGCAATATAATTTTAAGGTAAAGTGTGAATTCAGAAATGGAACTAAAACTGTCCTTTTTAACTTTTTTCAAAGACACACTGACTGAGATATATTCATGCCCTGCCAAACCCATATGTGTTTCCTAATGCAAAGTCTAACTCCTCCTTAAACAGATGGTATGACACATGTAGTGGCAACTTGATGCAGTTAACACATGTGTTGCTCATCGGGAACATTGGTGTAGAGGAGAAGTTCTCATCTCCTTTATGAATGAACTGGACAGAGGGAGCTGGGGAAAAGCCAATAGGTGGTACCACAGACGCTCCAGTTGCAAAGGCCAATATCTTCTGTAGTTTGGATTGCCCTTCTTCTTCTTATACAAAAACAGAAAAACATAATTAGTAGTTGGTCCAAATAAAGTGTATATGACAACATCTAAGCTAAATACTTAACCATAACATCTGCTGATACTGAATAAATTGTCCAATAAGAGTATTTTAATTCTCAAAACCAAAGCATCAAAAAAAGAATAACTAATGAATTTGTAACCCCTTTCATCTTTCAACAATCTCAAGGCGCTACGTGACAATAATACAATAAGAGAATAAAGACGTTTAAGCTATAATGTTTTTGTGATATAGCAATGATTTCTACAAGAAAGAAACCCTAACCCTAAGAAAGAAAGATAGATGCACAGTAAACTGTCAATTACTTTCTGCATCCTGGAGATAGTCTCTCCAGAAGGTAACAACTGTCTACTCAGCAGTTCTGTTGTTGCTCCCTTCTGGAGACAGATGAATGGTAAAAAGATCTTCCACCTGGTCGGCAGTCAGTATGCTTGGCTGAAAGCAGAACAGGGGGCGAAAGCTGTCTGCCTTCTTATTTTCTCCAGAACCCCAAGTGTTTTGAGGCCTTCGCAGAATCTGTACAAAGAACATAGAACAATTATATTCATTTTGCAGAATTTAAATCAGGGTTACATCCGTAATTTCCTGATTATTAACCGCACCATATATAAACCGCATGACAGTATTTTATGTAATTTTCTAAGGCAAAACCATGCATTGACCGCATCCGTGTTTTAACCACGTGTATTCAACGTTATGTCATCGTGTCAGATATAAATGCCATGCTGTTGTGGTTCAAGCGCTACTAGTCATTTAAAAATTGTTGTATGAAGAAGGGATTGGCATTTCAAGCAAAAATACTACACCCTCTGCGCGCACGCATGCACACGCACACACAGGTAAAATTCTGAAGCCTTTTCTGATTAACCTGACTGTAAACGATCAGCACTGAATACCTTCGAAATGGTCTTTACACCCTATGGACGACCTGAAACATGACAATGTCATTTACCAGCAGATCCCTGTCTCTTATTGACCACATAGGCCTCAGACATCCTGCATTGGCCAAGTAGTCAAGCAGAGGTGCCATAGACTTCTCAAGGTCCTCAAGGGTTGTACTTTCAGATACCTACCATCACAGGAGCAGCAGAATGGCTTGTTATGGAGGATACTTAATAGTCATTAGTTAGTATTAAGATGTTGAATGAAGTAGGGATGGGCATTTCAAGCTAATTAAAAAATGGGCACCCTAGACTGGGCTGATAATTCTAATACAATGTAACATTTAAGAACTAACTACCAACTGCAACCAGCTGAGAAAAAAAGTGTTGGTGAGAAGAAGTTTGGTGGTGGACCGCCATGTACCAAGCTCACTGCAATGGCTCTGCCAGCTCTGTAGTACCGTCCTCTTAGAGCTGTAAAACAATGGAATATAAGGAAGGAAATATTATACATAAAGACTCACTACTACATAAAGTCATGGATTTCAATCACCATGGATTAAAATGGCATACTATTATTAAAGCAATTCCTTACCAGTACTGTCAAGAGCCAAGTTCTTGCTGTTTTCTTTTCCCTCAAAGATACGTGACCTGGTAATGGTCCCCATGAGCAGCATGAAGAATTCCCTCCTTGGCCCTCCTAAATCAACCCCTTACTCAAATCTCCCCATGTCTTCTGAGAATTTTACAAAGATCATCAAATCGGGGTCATAGGATGCATAGTATAACCCGCATGTCTCCCTCCCAGACAGCAGAGCGATTTAGATTACATTTTCACGGCTGTTTTGAGCTAATATTGCTTGACAATTCCAGCACTCTCTCTTCAACCGGGACCTTTTCTGCACTATAAAGACAACACCAAAAATAATAATGATCAGAAACACAATAATGTGACCTGTATTTTGTGAAATGTTTGGTCATAAGTAACCAATTAATCCAAAATATGTGTGTCACAATAATCTTAAGAGAAAAAGGCAAGCTCACATTCTGTGTGTGCTACTCACATTTGACTGTCCATACTGGCAATTATTGCCTGGTTTAAATCTTCATCATCTGAAGAAACATCAGAAAAGATAGCCACAAGGGATAAATATGAAGAGTATTCTTCATCAAGACCACTATTGCCACGGTTGCCATCACTTCCTTCCATTACTCCAGGTCTCATAACAGCACTGCTGGTGGCGTGGTTGGTGCCAGAGCTGTTTTCAATAGCACTGCTAGTGGGGTTGGCATCTCTATGACTGTTAGCATGACTGCTAAAACTTGTGCCACCCCTTGTGGTGCCATGGCTGCGCATGCCTGTGTGGATTTGCAGACCATCAACTACATGACCATCATCATCACTGTCCTCAGCAGTTGCACGCGTGCTTGACGTTGATGAGGTAGTGACGTGGGAAACTTCATTTTCTTCTTCCGAGTCAGTCTTAAACAGAGAAAGGAAAATTTTAAATATCAATAGCATATCGAATATCAAGAGCAAAAATTTGACTGAAATTAAGCAAGCAATAAACTGTACCCTTCATTTTTAAAGGATATTTATATATATATATTTATTTTGCGTAATTTATTAAGTGGTAAACAACAAAAAGCTAACTTACTAAAAGGTTCCTTGATGGTCTCACATACAGGGCTTTGGTTCTATAAACCTTATGGATTAACACCCATTCAGCTCTTGACCCTCCTGGATCTTAGGGGACAACAGCTTATTGCCACAAGCCATTAGTAACTGGATGCTACAAAGAAGATGGGAATATTACAACAAAAATGCTTTTAGATTAGATTAACAATATGTTGTACACTGGTGTTACCTGATTGTTTTTTTAAATGGTCTATAAAAAAAGATTATTATATGAAACATACAAAGTAAGAAGAGAAAAATAGGTCTTTACCTGACATCCTGCGTAATGTGCTCACCAAAGCCATCCCTGATGTGTTCCATAACAGTCTGGTGGTCCCAGGCCTTCTGGAATTCAAAGGCACTGAGGATGTGGCCATGTTTGTGTAGCCATAATCTTGCACCTTGTTTGCACACAATTCCCCATGATGGAGTGGGGAGTAGTATTGTCCTTGTTGAAATCGTTATGCTGCTGTGCCCTAGCTCTGAAATAAGAATGTAACTATTAGACTGCATGAAAACAGCCTTAAAATTGGTTTTATCACAAATTCAGTAGTAGCCAAAACACAATTAAAATAAAGACGTCAACTTGAGTTGTGTACTGACAGGGACTCTGGAAGTAGGGGTGCTGCAGCCTCTGATGAGAGGCTACGAGTGCCCTTTATTTTGCAGAAAAAATGTTTTTTCAATTTTAAATAGGCTAATTTAAATTGTCAATATTTTATTTACTGTTAAGTAGTTGAAGCAAAATGTGCTGTCTTTGTAAATGATGAAAAGGCATACAAACAAACAACATGATGCTAATAACTTCAGTCACAGCTTATGGCAGTGCGCTCCCTCATGCGCTTTTAGTTAATGATCGGGCTATAATAAGACCACGTTGACTATGTAATCGCGGACAAAAGGGGACATTTCATAGTGGATGGTGAAAACCGGGACATTTTAGCGTCCCAACATGCTTTTGCTGGGACTCGGGACACACAACTCAAAACCGGGACTAAGTTAAACTCGGAAAGAAAGATAATTTCAAATTCCTACTAATTACCTTTTTCTCCGTGTGCCTGATGTCCATCCGCCGAAGCATGATAACGTGGTGCACATTCTCTCATGACTAGAGCTGCACCTGGGAGTGGCAAGCTGCTACACTGGCGGGATGGGAACGGCGATGCTAGCTGACTGTCCGTGTCCACACATGGCATTCCAACATTCCGTTGCTGCTCGATTGTTGTGGCATTCGACAGGGTTCTGATGGTCTCCGCTGAGGCCGATATATTGTTGAGTAATGCAGCTGCTTCTGATAGGCAATCTGTAGGCTGTTGTTGAGCAGACATCAGTGTAGCTCCTGTGTCTGTAACATGTCTGTCAATTATCGGTCTGAATTGCGTGCCTTCTTTTTTCACCTTCCGTTTTAACTGAAACGCCTTCTGTTTCAACTGTAACGCCTTCTGTTTTCGATGAAATGCCTTCCGTTTTCACTGAAATCCTCACATATTAGTGAAACACTTTCACATACATCAGTATAGTATGTGAATAGTTGCATATGTGTATGTGAGAGAAATTTTCTGTTGTGTATGTGAGCACATTTTACTAGTATGTGTGAAAGCATTTCAGTAGTCCATGTAAAAGGTTTCACTAGTTGTTACGAGAGCTTTTCAGTTGTTTGAATGAAGGTGTTTCAGTTGTGTATGTAAAAGCTTTAACTTGTGTATGTGAGGCTTTCATTATAGTATGTGAATGGTTTCATATGTGTATGTGAGAGGACATTTTTCAGCTGTGTATATGAGAATATTTTACTAGTATGTGTGAAAGCATGTACAAAAGCAATCTTTTTCATGCAATTAGTTAAACTTTTCATGAAAGATGAGACTCAGCCTCAGACTTCAAAAGTCCAAAAGAATATCACCCTTTGACTAAAATTGGTTAAGAAAATCAAGTTCATCCTCACTTATTTTTTTTTATTTTTATTTTTTCCAATTTCTTTATTGAGTTTTTGCAGACAGTACAGAACAATACATCAGTTTCACATTATGTTAGTGTCTGCATTAGAGTGAACCCCAACATGAATCCCACTATCCCTCCCAACAACCCATGTCAGATGTAATCACAGTTAACGACAAAATTATTACACAACATATAGCAAGATAAGTGAATAAATGAAGTACAATTAAGACAAAAATAAAAAAATTAAAAAAGGGTAAAGTATCAAAGGTATCAAAGAAATATCAAATGTGAATATATATACAAATATAAATAAATATCAAATATCAAATTAGAATAGAAGAAAATGAATAGACTAAAAAAAAAAAAAAAAAAAATCCAACAGTTAAGAAGCGTCCTCGGCATCATCAGGAGTAACATTAAGACTGTTACTAATATAGGCCAGCAGTGGGTCCCAAGTTTTATGGAATGCTGTCAGAGATCCCTTCTGTGAAAACCTTAACTTCTCTAACTTTAGACATTGCAAAATCTCCCGTATCCAACTGTTATGAGTCGGTGGGGAAATATGCTTCCATTTAAGTAGAATGGCACGCCTGGCTAGCAAGGTGGTAAAGGCCATGACACGCTGTGTAGAAACAGGGAGATTTTTAGGCAGAGGAAGACCAAAAAGAGCAGTCAGGGGATTTGGTTCTAAATTTGTGTTGAGAGCCTGTTTGAGAGTCTGGAATATATTGGACCAAAAGTTGGTCAACCTCGGGCACGACCAGAACATGTGCACATGGTCGGCTGGAGACTGTTTACAGCGGTTACAGGCATCACTGTGACTTGGATATATCTTTGCCAATTTAGCGTTAGTGAAATGGGCTCTGTGAAGCACCTTCCACTGTAATAGACCGTGCCTGGCACAAATCGACGAAGAATGGATTAGTTTTAAAATGTCTCTCCACTGGACATCAGTAATGTCTACCCCCAAATCCTATTCCCATACGTTTTTAGGCGATATAGTGGGGGCTGGGCTCAGAAGTGCAATCTTATTATAAATTACAGAGATCAGTCGCTTTTGTCGCAGGTCGAGAGACAGCAGTTGGTCTATTTCAGCTTCAGGGGGACGGTTTGGGAAATGTGGGAACTGCTTTTGGATAAAGTGTCTCATTTGAAGATATCGAAAAAAATGGCTATTAGGCAGGTTGTATCTATCTGACATACAGATGCAAAAGACGTGAAAACACCTTCTTCATACAGGTCCTTAAGTGTTCTGAGGCCCTTATCCAACCATATGCGAAATGTAGGGTCAGAGCGGGAAGGGAGAAATGCATAATGATTCAAAACTGGGGCAAGAATCGAAGCCCTATGAAAACCGTGTTGCTCTCTGAACTGGATCCAAATTTTAATTGTATTGGTGACGACCGGATTAGGTGAGACATTATGGGGAGCTGTGAACATATCGTAGAATGTAGAGAGCAAGAAGAAGATGAAATCTCAGTGTGAGCCCAGGGTGGACAGGTGTATGCACCTTCACCATGGAGCCAATATATAAGTTTATTAATGTTGCAGGCCCAAAAATAGTGGCGAAAATTTGGCAGTGCTCGCCCACCTTCAGGTTTAGGAAGTTGAAGAATGTTTTTCTTAATACGGGCTGGTTTATTCTGCCAAATAAAAGTATCAAGTTGTTGGTCGAGATTAACAAAAAAGGATTTATTAAGACAAATTGGAATGTGTTGAAAAAGATACAAAAATTTCAGAAGAACTACCATTTTAATGAGATTAACTCGGCCTGCAAGAGACAGGGGGAGGGCAGCCCATCTGGACAAGTCCGACTTGCATTTATCTAATAAGGGCTGAAAATTCTTCTGAAAGAGTTCCCTGAAGGAGCTGGTAATAAACACCCCCAAATACTTGAATCCCTCTTCAGCTATTTTGAAAGGAAACACAGATTGTGGGAGAGATCTCGCCAAATTATTAACAAAAAATAGCTCACTTTTCAGAATGTTTAATTTATACCCTGATAGGTGCCCAAACTGATCCAGAGTTGACAAAATTGGGGGGAGGGAGGATGTGGGGTTTGAAATAAATAAGAGAAGGTCATCAGCATATAAAGAGAGTTTGTGAACTAGACCAAAACGAGAAATGCCTTCAAACTCATTCTGGTTTCTAAGCCAGATGGCTAGTGGCTCGATGGCTATATTGAACAACAAAGATGAAAGCGGACATCCCTGCCGGGTCCCACGTTTGAGAGGGAAGTATGCTGAATGGACGCCGTTAGTATTTACAGAAGCCGAGGGGGTGGCATACAGAAGTTTAACCCAAGAAATAAAATTAGAATCAAAGCCAAATTTCTCTAAAGTAAAAAATAGAAATCCCCACTCCACCCGGTCAAAAGCTATCTCTGCATCAAGCGCCACTACAATTTCAGGAGTGTTTGACACGGGTGAGTATATAATGTTCAACAGCCTTCTGGTGTTAAAGAATGGATGTCTCCCCAATGTGAAGCCTGTCTGGTCTAAGGAGATTATTGATGACATCACACTTTGGAGGCGGAGGGCAAGAACCTTAGCCAGAATCTTATAATCTATGTTTAAAAGTGAGATAGGTCTATAGCTACCACAGGAGGTAGGATCTCTATCTTTCTTCAGAAGCAGTGAAATAGATGCCTCATACAGGGTCGTTGGCAGTCTACCTTCAGTAAAGGAATCATTGAACATTCTCACCAGGATGGGGGCTAGTAACATCGAGTACGCCTTAAAGAACTCGACTGTAAAACCGTCAGGACCGGGAGATTTCCTGTTGTGCATAGAATTGATTGCTTCATGCACCTCCAACAAAGAGATGGGTCTGCCCAATTCTCTGGCGATATTTACTTCAATTTGAGGATATGTTAACCGGTCTAAAGGGTTGGGGGTCGCTGCAGTAATTGGGTTGCATTCAGAAGTATACAGTGTGGTATAGAAATCAGAAAAACACTTATTGATAACTGCTGGATCAGAAGCGAGGCTACCATCAGGTTGCTTAATTTGAGAAATCAATCTAGAAGCGCTAGCTGCGCGGGCCTGCTGTGCCAATAGTCTTCCAGCCTTATCTCCCTGCTCAAAAAGAGATTTGTTGTCGCAGCTGTCTCTCCACTACGCGTGTCATTAACAGGTCATGTTCCGAATGTACCAGTAACCGTTTCTTATAGAGGGTGGGGGATGGGGAGGTGGAGTAGGTTCCATCAAGCTTTAAAAGTTCCTCTGCAATTTCCACCAGCCTAGCCTGCTCAGCCCTTCTCATTTGGGAAATATAAGATATCACCTGCCACGAATAGTAGCTTTAAGCGCTTCCCACAGAATGTTACTGCTGACATCAGGGGTGTCATTAAACTCTATGTAAGAACGAATTTGAGTCGCGACAAAATCTTTAAACGTATTATCTGACAACATGTGCGAACTGAACCTCCATTGTGAGCGTGGAGTTGTATCCCGTGGAAAACTAATGTCAACTGTGGTGGGAGCATGGTCGGAGATGGTTATTGGGTGATACTCACATGCATTCACAGAGTCTAAGAGATTATTATCAAGCAGGAAGAAATCTATTCGGGAGAATGTGTGGTGTACATGGGAAAAAAAAGAAAAAGCCCTACCATGGGGGTTTTTAAACCTCCAAGGATCAGAGATTCCCAACTGCGATGCATACGTTTTTACTACATTCGCTGATTTGGATAGTGTGGATTGTGTAGGGGAAGATCTGTCGAGAGTCACATCCTGCACCAGATTTAAGTCCCCACCCATAATAATACGGTGACTATCAGCGTTTGGAATTTTTGCAAAGAGCCTCGTAAAAAATTGGTCATCGTCCCAGGTTGGCGCATAAACTGAAACTAAGACCACAGGTATATTCTGAAGCGTGCCCGAAACTATGACATAGCGGCCGTCAGTGTCTAGAATTACATTTGTTGGCTCAAACAAGACCCTTTTATGAATAATAATGGCTGCCCCTCTAATTTTATCTGAAAATTTTGAATGGAATAAGTGGCTCATCCACGCCCTCTTAATACGTGGGGTGTCAGCTGTTTTGAGATGTGTTTCTTGCAAAAACATTACATCCCCTTTAAGGTGCTGTAACTGTGTCAGGATCTTACCAATTTTAATCGCATTGTTCATGCCCTTAGTGTTCCAGGAAATCAGACGCACTCCGTTATGTCTTCACAGCATTAGCCATAGAGCCAACATTAACAAGTTAGATTGACACTGCATGACCTGTATTCTGTACTGTAATGAAGGGAGAGAGAATGGGGAGGTTTTGAAAAGAAAGAAAGAAAAAAAAAGGAGAGAAAGAAAAAAAAAGAAAAAAAGGGGGGGGGGGGGACAAAAAAAAACGACAAAACAGTGATAACATTTGTGACCACCTGAGGGCTACACCCACAGTAAGGAACAACATCCGAGCTCTCCAGCTCACAGCTAACAACTAAACTAAGCTTCCGGGGTCTCTTCCCTTGCATTAACAATAATTGACCCCATTAGTCACAGAGAAAAACGTTAATAAACATATCAAGTGCTATGTTCCATACCAGGTATATCAACTTTTTTTTTTTTTTTGCGGAGAAATTAGCCAAGGTATAAAAGATTACTGCATAGGACTTGCACATCTATGGCTCTATAAAACGTATAAAAACACCAGAACATCCTGTAAGAATAATGATAACATCCAGGAAGTAGAGCTTGTTAAACATTGTAAACACGTGTAAAAAAAAAAAAAGACAATTAAAGTAAATGAGCCAACCCAGGGCACCAAAACTTCTTGTAGAGAAAAAAAAAATATATATATACTATAACCAACTGCAATCTGCATGTAGATAAGCTTCCTGTACTTGACACGAGAACGGGTTGAAGATAATCAAAATTTTCCAAGTAGTGTAAACGAGAAGAAAGAAACATGAAAAAGAGGGAATTCAGAAAATATTAGCGAATATCGGATCTCAAATCAATGTGCAGGTAATGTAATAAAATGTCCAGCTGGTGATTATTGTTTAAACCTCTGCACAGTCAAAACACCAGCAGTCCGTCAGGACCGTGGTCCGTGACTACTAATGATGCAGACTGAGAATTAACTCCAGGCCCGTCCGGGGCTGGTGAAGACAGTTATATAGTTGGCATCATATTAACTCACGGTTATCCAGTAAGCATAACAGTGGCTGATCATGGTGGGCTTACTGTAGCAGTCGCCCATGGTCGTCAGGTCTCTTCCGTGCGGATGGATGTTATGAAGCCTTTAGCCTCGGAGACCGAAGAAAACCTCTTCCTCTCCCCATCTTTCATCACGATGACAAGCCTGGCAGGGAATAGCAATGCAGGTTTGAAGCCCATGTTGTAGAGCTCCGACATCACCTCCCTGTACTTCTGGCGTTGTTCCACAACCTCCGGCGCGTAGTCCTAAAATAAAGTAAATGGAGATGGGGGAGCCTCTGTACTGTAGCTTGCCTCTCCTGGTTCGGGCTTCACGTATGATCCTCTCCTTCACCTGGTACCTGTGCAGCCTGATAATGACGGGCCGTGCTCTCTGCCCCGGCTTCGGTTTCACGGACAGCGTACGATGAGCTCGGTCACATTCCGGCGGTGAGTCCAGGACGCCTTTGCCAAAAACTTCCATGAGCAGGTCTGCAAAGAAGGCTGTGGGTCGCGGTCCCTCCACTGACTCAGGTACGCCGACCACTCTGATATTGTTCCGCCGGCTCCGGGACTCCAGGTCGCTAACTTTAGCTAACAGTTTAGCATTGCTCTCCGTTAGCATAGCACAGGATGCCTCCACTGTCAACAGCCGCTCGTCTTGTAGAGTAGCATTTGCCTCGAGAGAGACTATCTTCTGAGCGTGGTCAGACACTGTGGTGTGGACGTGGTCCAGCTTTGTTTCGAGTGTTGAAATGGAGGCTTTGAAATCAGCGGAGAGGGCTTGGCGGTGTTCTTCCAAAAGGTTAGCAATGGCTGCCCTGCTAAACTCATCACTTGCCTCGTGTGCGGGACTGACCTTAGCACCCTGCTCTTTTACGTTATATCTGGTTGCGTACGTCGACATATTTCGGGGATATGTCCGTCAAAGGAGATTAATATTACCCTTTGTTGTGACTTTCGGGGTCTTAAAACGTTAAATTGACGATAATTGCGGGAGCGAGACTCGACAGGCGTCTACTCCATCGCAGCCAAACCGGAAGCCATCCGCACTTATTTTTTTTACCAAAATGATGTCTAACTTTTTTTTTTTTGTCAGTTTGATTGCATAAAACCATCATAAACGCAACTAAACATGCTTTTCCAATCAATGTCCAGTAGCTTAGAGAGGGTTTCAGAGGAAATAGGTGAATTGTTGTGAATCAGAACACATGTTCTTTATCGCCATCTGTTTGCCAAATGGTGTAATTGCGATTGTTTGGCAATGAAAGAAGTAGATGAAATTTCCCACATTCTCGTGCATTTGACCATGTTTTTAGATTTAAAGTGATCTCCCTCTTTCCTTGTTTTTCCATGGAGCCGGCATGGTCTGCAATTACTGACTACTATTATGTCCAGTGGGGTATACTACGAACCTTAGTTAACTTATTAGTGGGTTAGCGAGGTATGTTGCGCTCAAAGCCTGGGTTAGCTGGGTCGGGAGCAGGTTTTCAGTTTAGTCTATCGGGTTAGAGCGGCGTGCTCAGCTTCCTAGCCCCTCTTTTGACAATGTCATGACTATTTGTGGGTGTTCCCGTGGACCTCGGAGCCCGTATCGTACAGGGGTCTCTCCGGAGACAGAGGGACTTTTGGGAGAGATCCGGTCCCCTTGGCATTGCCTGAGAATATTCTCTATGAGAGATACAGGTTCACATCAGAGGGTATTCGCTATTTGATCGTCCTTGTTGGACCTTATGTTCTGTAGACAATGCTAACTAATTTCTGCATGCAGGGTTCATCTCCCAAGTGAAGCTTAAAAAGTCCCAAGTCATATGGAATACTTATTCACTAAAGTTTATGGAATTATATTTTTGTGCTTATTTCGAACGTGAACCCATGTTCTCAAGGCCGTGCTGGCACCACATCTATGGGGGTAGAAGGCATTATGATGGACCGCTCGAGATTTGAACCCGGGTCACTGGCGTTTGGGACTTAAAATAATCCAATACGCCCCCGCAGCTACCTCACGCCTGTTAAAACATATGCAATACATTTCTTACATAGGGTGTATTTAAAGTGAGACTATATGGAGAATCTTTTCACTTATACAAATTTACACAATCCGCTATTTTTCGCCAGCACGCCTCCCTAGCTAGTTTAACTCCTCATAAGAGTTCATTATGATGACTACCATTGCGTCTCTGTCGATCCAGGTTTTCCATAGAAAGCCTGGGTATGTTCCGCGAGGAGTGCCTTTTTTGGCACTTTATTCTCTATTTAATGAGAGAAAAATATGAGGATTTAAAAGTGAGTGAATTAGAAAAGAACGAGGTAACTTCGAGGCAACATATAGCCCTACATTAATGTCATGCATCAAAAAATCTCGAACAAGTTATGAGGAAAAAATGTGTACCTAGGCTACTCAGAACATAAAACTATAACTCAATACAATTGCAAACTTTTGGTGAAATAAACTAAAAAAGTCCTTATGTCCATCTCGTCTGTAGAACAGTCCATGTTTTAATTCGTTTTGATTAAATTAAGTTAAATTAACAATCTAACATGACCTGGCACTAAAATATAGGCTAAATATCTGAACAGAAAGAAAGCCTTTTCAGCTAAAGCTGGACATTTTGACAATGACTGTTACTGAAGTGTGTCGCTGTCGTTGACCCGACTCTCAAAGTCAACATAGGCTTGCTTCAGTGCATGTTTTGAATATGCATGCGTGATGCGGCTGTGGAGTGGATTTCTATTGATATGGGTATTCCCCCTAATGATGAAGTGGAACAGATTTAATTGGGAAGCAATGGAATGAACGCTGGACTAGTAGACCAGTCATGCACTAATATTTTTGACAGCAAACTACTTTTTTTTAAGGCCCATGGTTCTCCAGACGACACTGGATATCAGCCGTGTAATCCCATGGGGGGGCAGCGGGGCATGGCCCCGTGTGGTCCCATGGGATGTGTCCCCCTGTGGGGCATGGCCCTGTGGGGTGTGGCCCCGTGGGGCCCCATGGGACGTGGCCTCGTGGGGCGTGGCCCCGTGGGACGGGGCCCCATGTGGCCCCATGTGGCGTGGCCCTGTGTGGCCCCGTGGGGCCCCAGCTTCAGCAACAATGAAGAGAAAGCATCCCCAGCTAAACCCACCTGAGGTTGATGTTGTTCTGAAGGGCGAACTGGATCCCGTTGACGATCTCTGGGATCTCTGGGACCATGGCGATGACCGTCACGCCTATGAAATACTGAGCACAAGAGAGGCTGGGGTCAAACCCCCCCCTCCGCACACACAGCCTAGACACACTCAGAGGAGACGGGGGGGGGGGGGGGGCCACCTGGGAGCCGTTGGGCTGCTG
>JAOPUD010000162.1:20736008-20755614 GCA_027122715.1 Trisopterus minutus
CTGCCTGATATAACCATGCAGCGGATGGCTGGGGGCCATCACCTGCCTGATATAACCATGCAGCGGATGGCTGGGGGCCATCACCTGCCTGATATAACCATGCAGCGGATGGCTGGGGGCCATCACCTGCCTGATATAACCATGCAGCGGATGGCTGGGGGTGTGCTCCATGTTACTCACTGGTTGTCGGTGCTGCCCTTGCGCTTCCTTGGCGTCTCCATGCTAGAGGACATACCAGCAGCCAGACTGGGGCTCATTGAACTGGGCAGAGAGACAGAGTGGAGATGGCTCTCAACCACACACTCACAGACATAGGTTGAGAAATGTGGCAAGTAGCCCAGCAACATTTAACATGCTAAATAAATGTGATCTATCTTTATGTATGTTATAAAATAAGACCATAAGCCATCAACCAAACCGGTTGTAATGGTGACGATGTTAACAGCTTGAAACCAAACCATATAAAACCATTGCATCGGTCTCTCCTCAATCTAATCTGTGTCCCTCTTTAAAGCAAATATTTTGCATTTCACCCAGTGACCCAAATAGCCATCATGGGATCAGCAACTACCTGATTTCTAATCCTATTTTCTCCCCTAAAGATCTATGGGGAGTTTCTATTACAGGAGTAAGGAATTACATGATGAGGTCGCCCACATGGCGGCAGACCCCCACCAGCCACCTCTCTGTTCCATAACATCTCCTGGTCCACATCAGTACACTCATAATACCAGTTCTTACATGACCCACTGCTCTGGTCATTTGCACCTCATTCTCAGGTTTTATACAACATAATATATATTCAGTAAATGGCGTGTGTTCATGTTAACCACTTATGTAAGTTAAATAAGACATGTGTACACTGTTGAATACGAGATTGAAGGTAATTATAGCATGATCAAACCAATTATCAAGTGGACCGCGTCCCCAGTGCGAGTTTCGAGGAAAAACTTTCCATTGATGTAAGAGTGAGTGCAATAGGCCTTTGTGTGTTCTGGGAGATATCTTTATGCTGCCAGGCAGCATAATGCATCATGCATGCATCATGTATCATGACAATTGTTTTTGTATTTTTAGTTGGATATTGGATGTGACCAAATGGTTGTTCCATAACACTAGACTTTAAGTCACTTAACTTTGTGTGAATTTCCCACACCATTATTGAGTTCTATTTTATAGCGATTATCTGTTCAAAAGAGTCACACATATAATGTTCCATAGCAGCATGTTTAAAAATGTATCATGACAATTGAGTTTGTATTTTTATATCATTATTTATTCAGTTCTATTTTATAGCAATTCGTTTTTGTATTTTTTGTTGGATATTGGATGTGAACTGATAGTATTTCTATGTTAAAACGTTCTATAAAAGAAAAGATGCAAAAATACATATCTTTCTGTATTCTGTAAAGTGGTTTAAAAAATGTATATCTGAATGGGCTGAACTCGGTATCGGCAGGACAAACTCCATGAAACACTGGGAATGGGAATCGGCCCAGGAAATGGCAATGGGTGCATCCTTATTATGCATTATGAGCCTTACCACTAGACTTGGCTTATTGTTTCCATACTCCTGGTCAAAATATATCAAGCACGGTCTTCTATTAATTAATAAACATATCTGCTCTAAATGAGCCTTTCATTTTAAGGCATGTCAACAAAGTCAACATAGACTGTATAGTGTCAACAACCGTTTTGCATGTTAGAAGAATGGAGGGAAAGATCTACCAAACAACTAGAGCGGCCATTCCCAACCTGACCTACTTTTTCTTTTGGAATATACACACTTGTAACATAAAACCAGAAACTGTTGGAGGATTAAAGAGAACAGTGACATGAACGAAATAGTGATTTCTTTAACCAAGACACAATACAATCAAACTAATCGATTCACTTACTGAGTTGATAATGTGAATGACAATTGTACTCAAACAAATACGCCTATTGGTAATCAAAGCAAATAAGACCATTCTCTCTATAACTCGCTGGATGCCTTAACATGGGTTAAGGCATCCAGCGTTCGTCATGAAAAACCATGTGGATTGAAAATAGTCTGTACTGTATATAAACAGCAGACTGTACCTGTATTTTATAATCTACTATACCAGTAAAGTCGTTCTATAGACTATAGACTGTACTGTATATAAACAGCAGACTGTACTGGTATATAAACAGCAGACTGTACTGGTATATAAACAGCAGACTCTACTGTATATATACCAGTGCAGTTCTGCTGTTTATATACCAGCACAGTCTGCTGTTTATATACCAGTGCAGTCTACTGTATACAGTATATACCAGTACAGTCTTCTGTTTATATACCAGTACAGTGTATTTTATAATCTACTATATACCGGTATAGTCGTACTATAGACTATAGACTGTACTGGTATATAAACAGCAGACTGTACTGGTATATAAACAGCAGACTAAACTGGTATATAGTAGATCATAAAGCAGACTGTACAGGACAGTAATGGTATATGGTGAATCATAAAGCAGACTGTACTGGTATATATACAGTAGACTGTACTGGTATCTGGTGGATCATAAAGCAGACTGTACTGGTATTTATACAGCAGACTGTACTGGTATATGGTGGATCATAAAGCAGACTACTGATGTTATAATATCAAGTGATATCAAGTGATATCAAGGTCGGCGATCACTTTTCATTTCAGAATCGCGAGACATCATGGAAAGTCAAAATCAAAGCATGAGGTGATGTTTTCCTGACGTTGTGACTTTGATGAAGGTTGATGAAGTTACAGAGCGCGTTACATGACAGCGGGCCGGGCTGAACCCTAACCCCAACCCTAACGCTACGTATGCTAAGCTAACGAGCTGAACTTAGGACCATTACCGTCCGTTCCTCTCCTCTAGGGTCCCACCGTGGTCAGGGTCCACCTCAAACTGACCCGGTCCAGACCCGGTCCAGCAGCTGGTGGTCCTGGTAGTCGTGGTGTGTCTCGGACCGGGCAGTGTGTCAGAGCCCGCTCCAGGCTCCAGGCTCCAGGCTCTGCTCCACTGATCTACTGACCTACTTCCACTGCCAGGGTTGCCAGATCCGATTGGCAATTCCAAGCCGAACTATAGACTAAAAACCTCCCAAATTAACCAACAATCCGTCCCAATACAACCGATTAATCCTATACTTCTGCAATAGCTACAATGGCAACTACACGAATACACACCTAAACAACCTGGTTTTTAACTATGACGTTATGTGGTAAACAAGGAACCTCTCATCTATCTCTCACACACACAAACCTCACACGGTCTGTAAAGAACACACTGACAGTCAGTGAGATGACATGAACACACAACACTCAAAATAGGCATGTAAAAGACCAATGGCGATCACAATAAACACCTGAATGAACCGAATTGACGTAAACTTTTAAGTTACACACACACGCCCGCGATTGGGCGGCTGCCCAATCTGGCAACACTGTAACACATCCCCGACACTGCTGCCTCTGTCAACGGCAGATACTTTTAATAACCATAAAATAGATGAGGAGAGATAAGGGTGCACACTGCAGAAATAGTAACAGAAGTGCAGTTTGCACGAACCGGATTAAAGGTTACCTGCTCGGTCCCCGCCGCCCGCCGCTGACTGATATCGTGGGGATGCCTCTGTTACGAACGAACCCGTTGACCTACAATGGGACATCCCGATGAAACCCGTAGATGGCGCCGTTTCCCAGTGTGTCAGTTCCCGGTGAAACCAGTAGACAGCGCCGTTTCCCAGTGTGTCACTTCCCGATGAAACCACTAGATGGCGCCGTTTCCCAGTGACTCGCCTCCTCGTTTCTCCAGCACAGCGGCTTTCGACGCTTGACCTTTGACCTCTGCATACTGTTTTCATCAGAACCGTGTCTGCTATTATTGTAAATGTGTTATTTCCTCCTTATGGTTTATGCCTTATGGTTTTAAAAGAACCAGCAGTTTTTGCTTGTTACACAAAATATGTGTCAGTAGTAGGCCTGCAATATTTAAAGGAATCTAACTCAACATTGGCCTCTTCGTGGAAGAACTCATTTGGTCGATAGCCAACTCTCAGAATTAAACAGCTCCATGATCAAACATCCAGGCAATCCTTACATTTTCTAAATGTCAATTATCAGAATTATTTTAAACAATGCATATTTAATGGCCCTGTAAAGCGGCCAGGAGGGTTTCAGCCAGGAATGCGATCCCCTCAGTGAAATCAGTGAGGAATGCTGTCCCCTCAGTAAAATCAGTGGGGAATGCTGTCCCCTCCTTACATCATGGCTCCTCAGTGACTACATCATGGCTCCTCAGTGACTACATCATGGCTCCTCAGTGACTACATCATGGCTCCTCAGTGACTACGTCATGGCTGCACGTTGACATATTTCAGTTATTAAAAGGCATCTTCCCCCCTATCACCATGAGATATATCTAACCCTGGGATTGGCGTTCAGGGACAACGTCTAGCGAGTGGAAACCTTGGCAGGGTGCTGTTGAGACAGGTGGACCTGGAACCCGAAGGCCACGCGTTGCGTTTCACCTGCTCACACGTGACACCGCAGCCGTCATTATGCTCCTGTCTCTCTCTCCTCAATGCCTCCCCTCAGCCTCATCCATATTTAATCTCTCATCCTCTGAACTGGTATCAGATGAACCTGCCCAGCCAGAAAGGGGTGGTTCCTACGAGCTGATCAGCGGTGATGCAGGGGGAGGCGTGGGGGGGGGGGGTAGTGCAGCTGGGGCCAGGTATTGCATCTAAGCCATGAGCGGAGCGACGAGGACACATCACACGTCCATTCATACGAGCGCTCGCAGTCAATACAACCTGACACTTTTTTTCTTCTTTCACATTTTCCCAGGTCATTTTTTGGGTCTTTCTCCTCCGTGTTTGAAGCCAACCCTTTGGATGTCCTCCTGCTGACAGAGAGAGAGAGAGCTTCTCCCTGCCCGAACCTGTGGACATTGAGGAGTACAGAAACCCATAGCATAGTGTCTCTCCCCCCGGCTCCGTCCTCACCACCTGTATTCCTCCCCTGCGCGCCTGGCTGTGTGGGAAGGACACCCGGCTCCCGTCCAGGGCACCCGGAGGGAGGGAGGAGGACCCACGCTCCAGAACCAAGCGCCTCTGAGGAGGATGAGGAGGATAAGGAGGAACATCGTCTAGAGGAAGAGTTCTTTTCCCTCTCCATCCAAAGAGCAGCAGTCTAGTTGAGGAATTGGTAGAGAGAGAGAGGGAGAGAGACTACTGTGTGATTAAAGGAGAAGAGCAGCAGGGAAGGAGAAGATGTCGTTTGGTGGTTTAACAGCGCTGAAGGAGAGGGTGCTGAAGCCGGGGAAGGAGGAGGTGGGCGACTCTCTGGGGAACCTGCAGAGGTGAGGAGGGGCCGGACAGCCACGCACATCTGGATGACTGCCATTCATTCATTCCTTGCATGCATTCATTCATTATAGAATGGGCCAGGCACAATGCATGTACATTGATATTCTATGCATGCACAGTAAATAATAATAAATTAAAGTAGTTGTCTATGGATGGATGCTTTTTATCCTGATATAATAACTTTTACTAGAAAGAAACAAAAAGGCTTAAAAGTGATTTAGCACAGGGTGCCAAGCTGATGATCGCTATATGCTGTCAAATAACCTCCAGCCATGCAAACAGCAACCTGGGCTTCTCCTGCACCAGAGATCCTGAAGATAAATAAATATTTGATTCTTGAGCTTGCAATGCAAGTGATGTAATCACATATTATATATTTTAAGACGCTGGTACATATTTTATATCTGATACATATTTATTTAAGTATGGGAGCGAACACGAAGCACCGCGGGGAAGACAGACTCATTAACAAAGTACTCAGTACTTAATTTCCTGTGAAATATTGCAGGTTACAAGGGAGCATTTTCACTGTGAACATTACAGATATGACAGATACTCCAAGGAGGACAACTAATATTGTGGACAATATTAGTTATAACTTAAAAATAACACTTTAGAACATTTACTTCAATCTAACCTGTGATTTGAATTGTGGTATTTCCCAGAACGTTTAGGTCTAGATCAAACTGATAGCAAAGCAAATCAAACATCGACATTTAAGTAGCTATATTAAAAATAGCTTTATTCATTGTGCCATTTATTATTTATAGTTATAAGCATTGTTATCTGACCTTATCTACAACAGTGCTACAACAAACACAGCTAATAGCACAATATTTAGAAAATAATTTTCACTAAATGGAAATTTATTTAGCATTTGTACACACTATGTGCGTACCACACTTCGTACTGTTGCTTACCAAGTAGATACAATCGAGACTAAAATAACCCACACCTCGGGACTGTGGTGGAATATTAAATATTTAATAAAAAATTAAATATATTAAATATAAAATATTATAATATTCAATATTAAATAGTGTTTACTTTTAAATATATATACTGTATATGTAAAATATAATACATATTAATATAACATTTCTTTCTGTTCATTGATCAAAGGGGTTTGGATAAATCCAGTATATGTCTGACTGCATAACAGACACAAGGAAGTAAACTTACGCTTAAATAACATTTTAACATATCAGGAATATTGATTGATTTGTAGAGTAAAGCTGTTACATTTATTATTCTACAAAGATCAATCATGGATATCAAAATACCAAATAAAAACTATTTATATTTAAGGAACACAAATTCTTGATGGATTGGGATGTTTTTAATTGTTGTTTAATTGTTGAATTGTTGAATTGTTTTAATATACACACATTTCTTTCTGTTTGAAAATCTCAAATTACTGTAAAAGTAATCATTTGAAAACAAAAATAAATAATAAACTAATCAAATCTGAAATGGTGGTCAAGAAACCGGACTGGACGGAATATTTGTGTAGGACTCTGATCCAGGGAGTGAGGTTCTTTGTGAATATGCTTCTAGAGACCCAGCATCATGACATCTGCTTCAGGTTTCTGATGCCAGCAAGGCAAACACTTTCATCTCCTACATCCCTCTCATGTATGAGGTTCTACAAAACATACAATCAGAAGCAAAACAAACACAGCATGTAATGAAAAGTTACACAAATTCTAAGGAGAGCTCATTAAGTTAATTATGAGGCTGTAGGCCAGAAACCATAATTAATATAATGAGTCTTGGGTGAACACAGGTGTATTCCTGTCACACCTCCTACCTTACATGTCAGTGGTCACTAGGGCGTGGGCTGACTGCCCCTGTATCTTCTCCGTAGGAAACTAGACGGCTCCAACGTTGACGAAGACAACATTGAGCTGAACGAGGACGGGCGCCCCGTGGCTGCCCCGCCCCATAAACCCCCCCTGCTGGACTGCAGCTGTGGCGGGATCCCCAAGAGGTACATCGTAGGCATCCTCAGTGGCCTGGGCTTCTGCATCTCCTTCGGCATCCGCTGCAACCTGGGAGTGGCCATCGTGGAGATGGTGAACAACAGCACCGTCTACATCAACGGCACCATGGTGATGCAGGTACCAGCCCCAGACGTTCACCGTCAAACAGTCGTTTTAAGGTGGTTGAATGAAGATGGAAGATACAGACACACCCACACACACACTGCCACCCCTAAGAGCCCCAGTGTCTTGTCGCTCCCCTCTAGAAAGCCCAGTTCAACTGGGACCCCGAGACGGTGGGACTCATCCATGGCTCCTTCTTCTGGGGTTACATCGTCACTCAGATCCCAGGGGGGTTCATCTCCAATAAGCTGGCTGCCAACAGGTGAAACACAACCCTGCTGTCCTCACTATAATAAACTATACTATATATACTATATACTTTTCTATTTGCTACTAAACTATTCTATATAACTAACGGTAGAACACCAGGGAGCAGGTCATAGCCGCGGGCGAGGTGTATAGATGTTTGAAATCATGCAGAGATGTTGGGTGGAACTGCAAACTTGTTTAGTGTTGATGAAAAATGTGTGACAGGTGCGACTGTTATTCTATTTCCATGACTGGACCGCTGTAGCAGCGGGCTGCGGAGCCGCTTTGGGAAGGCTATGTGATTAAAGGGTTAACGCTGATGGTGGTGGGCAGCGACGATGCTGCTGATAGCAGGCCGTGTAATAAAAGCTTCACAGGAAAAGAGGACACGCCACTGACAGAGTTAATAATGAAAGATCTTGCGTCTGATTCCTTCCCTGAAACACCAGCCACTGGAATATTACAAGTGTCACTTACAGGCTGTTTCGGAAAAAAAGGAGGAGGGGAGAGCAGAGATAGGAGGTGAACGTAATGTGGCAGAAACATTGAGATCCAAGGGATGCTTAAACACAAGTGGGACCTGCAATTCCTCGACTCTTTTCTTCAACTTTATTTGTTGCTACAGAGACGTGATTCATTTCTAGGCAACAATCCATGTATTAAGATCAAAAAAGCTGAGTGAATCAATCCATTGTATTACTTATAGTTATTATTTATAGTTATTGTCCATATTTCAGGATATTGGCTTAAATATTGATGCTCCACCTATCTACCTTAATATATGTACTGATTCCATAACAGCAGTGTCCCGTTGTGCCCACAGGGTGTTTGGAGCGGCCATCTTCCTGACGTCCATCCTCAACATGTTTATCCCATCGGCGGCCAGGGTGCACTACGGCTGCGTCCTGTTCGTCCGCATCCTGCAGGGACTGGTGGAGGTAATCAGCAGCACCTGGGCCGCTCTTCAGTCCTTCATAGATCCTTCTGTAGATATGTACCTGGTGGTTGACTGAAGGAGATCTGAAGGTGCCTCGGTGTGTCCCTGCAGGGCGTCACATACCCAGCCTGCCACGGCATGTGGGCCAAGTGGGCTCCACCTCTGGAACGCAGCCGACTGGCCACCACCTCCTTCTGTGGTAAGTGAGCAGTGAGGAGC
Source organism: Trisopterus minutus (assembly GCA_027122715.1). Taxonomy (NCBI): domain Eukaryota; kingdom Metazoa; phylum Chordata; class Actinopteri; order Gadiformes; family Gadidae; genus Trisopterus; species Trisopterus minutus. The sequence goes on from JAOPUD010000162.1 coordinate 20,744,896, forward strand.
AGGGAGGAGCAGTCAGGAGCAACAGGGAGCAGTGAGGAGCAGTGAGGAGCAGTGAGGAGCAGGGAGGAGCAGGTCTAAGAATGTCCTGAGAAAGGGGATCCCAGTGAACTGGATCCCAGTGAACTGGAACCCAGTGACCACTTTCTTTAACACTCCTCTGAAGTACTACAGTGAGAAGGCCAGGGACATCAGGTCTTCTATATAAACGTGTTTCTGTACAAAAGTGTTTGCTTGATTGGCCATTCTTATTTGGTTTTCTAGATGCAGCCTCCCTTCAACCCCCAAAAAATGAACTATTTCATCTCACACATTAAACTGATACCATGACAACCGACACATCAAAACCCTCTTGACATTGCCCCTGAATGAACAGCGCGGATCCGTCCAATCAGAGGGACTGTCTCCTCTATTCACCTAAATGTATCGCCAGATTTCTCACTGTCCCAAAGCACCCTCATTCTGCCCTGGCCTTCTCCCAACAAGTGTTTGTAGACCTGTTGTAATACAGAAAATACATCAAACAGCCTCTCTGTTTATGACAGTACACAGTACTCTCACACAGACTCTATTCAATACCAGCTCTGCTAATGTCCGTCCTCGTGTCATTTATTTTCCATACGGACGTTGTTAATAGAGGGCTTTGCTATACTGCAGTTTATACTAAATCCACAGATTATCATTTGGATCAGCAAATTAGAATATTGGTCGATTTTGAGTGCCTCACCAGGATACAGCCGCTCTACAGCTGCTCCTGGTAACGTGTTCAATGTCCTGCAGGATCCTATGCAGGGGCTGTGATCGCCATGCCGCTGGCTGGGATACTGGTGCAGTACGTGGGGTGGCCCTCCGTCTTCTACATTTACGGTGAGATGTCTCAGGACTCCAGAACACATGGATTGTAGAAGGAATGTTACTCCTGTATCTGTAGCATCTGTATCTGAATTAGTAGTGTCGGTCCTGGTATCTGAGACATTGTGCACAGCTTACTAACAATTTAACTGTCTGTGGTCAATTACTAACTAAATTGGGTTGGGAGCTTAATCAAAACCACAAAGTGAGGGCATGGAATGCACCTTAGGGGTCCTGATTCAATATAGCTGAGGCTGTTAGCTATTGATCTAATCGGGTGATTAATCGTTGTAAATGAACCTTTCCCTGTCTGGGCCTGGTAAGTAATGCGTCTTTCATTTTGCTTTGTTAATGACATTCTCGAGGCCTTGATTAGGTTCTGGCTCATTTAGAAAGATCTGCCTGGCTTCAATCGCTCTCAACTAACTCACAAAATGGCTTTAGAACTGAATGCCTTGCTTTGCATTTCCCCCAAGGTGTTTTTGGCATCATATGGTATATCTTTTGGCTCTTGCTGGCGTATGGTAGCCCCGCAGACCACCCAACTATCAGCACTGAGGAGAAGTTATACATTGAGGATGCCATTGGAGAAAGGCTCAACCAATTAAGTATCACTGAGGTAGGTATATGTGCAGTGGAAACGTGATCATATTCCAGCTCTTATTTACTGAGCACACATACCTGCATGCACATAGACATAAAAACACACCCATACAAGTCTACCGAGAGCTGCACCGTTAATCCACACGGAGACTCGTCCGTCCGCCTCTCCAGAAATTCAAGACTCCGTGGCGCAGGTTCTTCACCTCCATGCCCGTCTACGCCATCATCGTGGCCAACTTCTGCCGCAGCTGGACCTTCTATCTGCTCCTCATCAGCCAACCTGCCTATTTTGAGGAAGTCTTTGGCTTCCCCATCAGCAAGGTAGGCCCACCCCTCCTACTGGTCTCAGATGGTGTTGAGAGCTGACCATTCAAAGTGGTCTCTCTGGAGTGAAGAGGAAAGCTCTCCCCTGTGTGGTGATCACGAGCACAACCCTCCTACGCCGCTGATGACCAGTGTAAATGAGGCTGGGTGCGTGGCAGAGCCCTTCTGGTTCTATTCGACCGGTACCCCGGCGCTCAGGGCTCCCTGCTGGGTGTGTCCTCAGGTGGGGATCCTCTCCGCCTTGCCCCACATGGTCATGACCATCGTGGTTCCTATTGGAGGACAGCTGGCAGACTTCCTGCGCAGCAAGAAGATCCTGTCCACTACAAACGTCCGGAAGATCATGAACTGTGGAGGTACATCAGAGTTAATAACAAAGGAAATGTAAGGCATCATTCTGCTGGTCTTGACTTAGTTATGTGACCTCCATGTGACCTCCATACTCAGAACAGACACAGAAAGGCCTTTCTATTGTTCTCAGTGTGTCCCTTGGCCCGCCCTCCAAGCCTCTCCTTTCTCTACAATACTCTCCTGCCAAGAGTTCAATTCAATAGATGCTGACTGTCAGTAAACCGCTAAAACAACCACACATGTCTTTACTTGTAATCCATTTCCTTCCAGTATATATGCCAACTAAATGCATTTTGACATTCCCCAGTAACCCCACTCTAGCGAGGTCACCACCACACACCACCTAGGGCCCTTAACCGGGCTTCTCCAGAACCAGGACAGGATGCGGATGAGAAAACAGGCTTATTGTAGAGTTTGAGGACACTGGTACAACAAACAGTTGGTCCATGCTGCCATGTAGGAGATCTCATTGAGTGTGTGTAGTGGTGGCTGGTTTAACCTGTGTGCATCAATGCACAACAGGTGTGCAGCCTCAACCAGCCCCACAGTCCAATCAGTCTGACTCGGGTCAGGTAAGGCTGCTTAAGCCATCCTCCACACACACTCTACACCCACCTTTAGGCATACTGTCATGACATTATATGTTAAACATTTAGCAGCACAATTTAACAATGCACAATTTGAAAATGATAATAGCAAGCACATTGCAAATGGTTTTATCCCTGAAATGTGCACAGAGCAGTAAACAATCTGAAAACAATGAAAGACTGCCTCAGCATTTTATCCCAAGACTGCTAGAAATTTAAAACAAACTGCTTTTTATTTTGCCTCCCACAATCTGGGATTTGTGATCCAACTTAATAGAGTATTTTGAAGGCTCCTGTTTATGTTTGAAGGTGCTTGTCTCCCCCCCCCCAGGCTTTGGGATGGAGGCCACCCTGCTGCTGGTGGTGGGCTTCTCCCACACCCGCGGGGTGGCCATCACCTTCCTGGTGCTGGCCGTGGGCTTCAGCGGCTTCGCCATCTCAGGTACTCGGCGCTTCCTTCAGGATATTCCTACGCATATATATTCATATTTATTCATATTGAGACATTTCTGGTATTTCTCTCTTCTTTAGAGATATGACCTTCATATTGAGACATTTCTTGAGAACCTTTTTGGAAGGTTCAGTATTTGAGGGCTTTGTTGAACCCTAATGACACTAATTAAAGTTGAGGTTGATAAGTAAGTGTTTTGATCCATCAAGGTTTGGGAAATAAGGTGATGTAAAAGATTTTTAACATTTGTTTTGCTACCTCTCCTTTGGGTGTCCAAAGCTCAGTGCATAATAACATATTATTATGTTGGGCTTCCTCCTTCCTTCTCACTGCTTGAGGGTGAGCATGGAGAAACGTTCTTAAAGTAGTCAAATGAGGTTCTAAATCACATTGATATAAATAAAGACGCCAATCCAGAGCTGTGGCTGATCTTTAGCTGCCCTGTTGTTCATGCTGATTGCGTGATTCTTTGTGTCTGACTGTTCTCAGGGTTTAATGTCAACCACCTGGATATCGCCCCTCGCTATGCCAGTATCTTGATGGGAATCTCCAATGGCGTGGGAACTCTGTCGGGAATGGTGTGTCCGCTGATCGTCGGAGCGCTGACTAAAAACAAGGTGCAGTGATACTTTAGGGCAGGAATGAATCCCATCCATTGTTATTGGCTGTTTCTACTTCATGCTGCAGTAATGTTTGTATTGCCTTCATTAAATCACGTGATACTGTTGCATCAAACGGTCATTCCCCAGATACTTCATTGAGCCCTTCCTGCTGCTGTCTCTTTACCTTCAGACCCGGCTGGAGTGGCAGCACGTGTTTGTGATCGCGTCCATGGTGCACTACACCGGGGTCATCTTCTACGCCCTGTTCGCCTCCGGAGAGGAGCAGGAGTGGGCCGACCCCGAGAACCTGAGTGAGGACAAGCGTGGAATCCTGGACGAGGACGAGCTGGCTGAGGAGTCTGAGCTGGCGGTGGGGAAGAAGAGCTACGGGACCACGGGGGGCACCCCCGGGAAGAACCAGGGCTGGAAGCAGACCAGGGGGGTGACCATGCAGGAGGACGGCGAAGACGGGAGCCACGAGAATGGAAATATCCAGGACCACTACCAGTAGTAGGCCTCTTCAGGTCTGAAGTCCTCTGCACTCAACCCCTAGAGGTGTCAGATACACCCTGGAACTGTCTGGAACATCTGATTAAAGTTAAAGACCAGCAGCCATTATTTATTTGCCAGCTTTTCTTTCATGTTTTTTTCTTGTCGGAAACCTAATACTTCACCTTGAAAGACGGTCCTTACCACACAAACAAACCTATACATACAGGCTTTAAATTACTCAGTCCGTATTTGAGGGAAAACGTTGATTAGTATTGCCTAATAAAAACAAATGTCAAATCTGACAAAGGATGTGAATCCTTGAACAACGTAGATCCCAGTGTTAGTGTACAAGTTCATGTTCTGAATGGACTTCTGAATCTAACACCACCACCAGGCTTTGAGCTCATCTCTAGATGCCTCGCCTCCATCCATAAACTCCTGACCACTTCATTGGTCTCCGTATAATGTTCTCACCACATGAATGTGCAGGTGAGGTATTATTATTGCAATGTATTTTTGTCAGCTATGCAACGTGAAAAGAGTTGTACTTGGTATGTGAATGTTTGTTAGACATAATTTGAATAGACCTCGTTGTGTAAGTTCTCATTTGTGATAAAATGTCCAACAACAGCCTAGCTGATCAAAGTCTCATTGTGTGGAGGAATAGGATTTTATAGGAACATATTTTATCACAAATCAGATTATTATAGGTATTTATTTCAACACATGACTTCTAGCAGCCTTTTCATATCAATGGTGCTGAAAGAATGACACAGGAAGACAGAAGTGTTGTGAGGTCATCAGAGTGTGGAAACCTTTGTGACTTTTTAGTTGTTAGTTTTGTTAGTTTTGTTCTGTACTGGCTTAATAAATAGAAGCTAAGTCGTACCCAGAGGGCTTAGCAGGATTCCATCCTCACTTAAGAAGGAAAGCATTTGGTTCATCGACATTATTGATTGTATTTTCTGGTTTAGAATGAACTGTAGTATATTTTTTACAGTAAATTAGAATCCAAATATTTGATATAAAAAATCGAATTTTGCTGTTGTTCTTTTGCACTTTACTAATACATTGCCAGTGTATCATGTATCTATTCTGTACTTGTATTGAAGATGTGTTGGTTTCAAACATAAACTCTCTGAACCACTTTGATGTTTTTATATTTTATCAAGATCATGTGAATATATACAGGATTGAATATAAAGTATATTACACGACTTTTATTTAATAATCAAACTGTCAAAATAAAACATGAAAATATACAGTTTAAGTGACAATAAGTCAGTTACATCCATTTAGATGAATTAAAGTGATCCCATAAAATAATTTCCCCAAGGATGCAGTCTTTAGTGTTAGACCTGTTTACACTGGAGTCTTAAATTAGCCGTAGAGCTTCACAACAAACGGCTCTGTTTCTCCTCATGCTAACATAAACTTCCTTGCTCCTATCTGTCTTATCACTCCATTCACCAGCCTCTTTCTCACATTGAAGATAAATACCAATTACTGTGTGTGTGTGTGTGTGTGTGTGTGTGTGTGTGGGGGTGTGTGCATGCATAGTGTGTGTGTGTGTGTGTGTGTGTGTGTGTGTATGTCGATATGTGTGTGTGTGTGTGTGCATGGTGAGTGTGTGTGTCTGTGTGCACATTTCATCTACAAATGATGTATTTGTAGATTAAATGTGTGTGTGCGTGCGTGCATGTGTGCGTGTGTGTGTGTGTGTGTGTGTGTGTGTGTGCATGCTCGCGTGTGTGTGTGCATGCGTGCGTGCCTGCGTGCGTGCATTTGGTGTGTGTGTGCGTGCATGCGTTTGTGCGTGTGTGTGTCTGTGGGAGCAATGGATGTGTGTGTTTGATTATGCATGTGTATGCATGTGCCAGCACCTCCTTGTGGGTGACTGATCCGGTCAAGGTGAAATGGCTTTAGTGCTTGGGACTGAATTGAACATAGTGTTACTACCTAGTTCAAAACAACTAAATATAAAACATTAATATCATCATAGCAATAGTTTCAAAGGTAAACTTAACAAAACTACTATGTATTTGTAGATTAAATGTAACCCCATAATGTTGCAGCCCTATTTACCTTATTTGAACCTGTTGACCTTATTTTGTTAAAAGACATCATTCCGTACTAATCGATCACTACACGAGGCCATAAGAGAAAAACAGGCATCTTAAAAAGGTAATAACAAGCTGGAGTTTGCCTGTTCCTAAGCAGGAGCCGTCCCATCTGTCCCCCAGAAGCCTCTTGCACATACTGCAGATAGTCCACAAACAGGCAGCAGCCAATGGCAAAGGTTCTGTTTATTTCAGAGGGACTGTTGACTCAAAGGGCCTCTTCAGATGGAGCAACAAACCATTAATCATTAAGCTCTTGTTGTTTGTGACATTAAAGAGTCTAAGACTCTTAGAATTGATAATTTGCATTTGATTAGAAATGAATGTATTTTCTACTGGCACAAAGACACACGCCGGTCACAGAATGCCCCCGCCACTGGCTCAGCGGTGAGGAGCATCTACACACGGCCGTGATACCAACGCTTTGATCAGCTCAAGGGCGAACGCTAATGATTACCAACATGTATCCAGGCCTCTCAGAGGGCTGGACTGTAGTGGTGTAGTGGTTAACATGGTCTCCTCTAATCTGGGTTAAGCTGAACGGCCCCTCAGCAGAGTCACTCTACACATGACCAGTACATCCACCAGTGATCCGTGTTCAACCAAAAGAACAAATTGATGCAAACGATGTGCGTAGATGTACTTAAATACTTTTTGGTGTGTGCGTATGTGTGTTGTTTCTCTGCGTGCGCGTCATCTCTCATACTGGTATGTCATGTTAGTGTGAGTGGGAGGGATTCCAGGATTGTAGGAGAATTCCCAGATTCACCCCCTGGGCAGATAAGTGGGTGCCTAGAGCTAGGGGGGGCGGGGGTGGGGTCTGTGCATGATGTGGGATGGACAGTTTAATTAATAACCACCCTCAACAGTCCTCTCTCTCTCTCTCTCTCTCGCTCTCTCTCTCGCTCCCTCTCTCTCTCTGACTCCATGCTGGCCACACACAATCCCACGGGAGCACCAGACCCTGGCTGATGTATTGTACATTAGTGAACATCGACGGTGCTTACAGCACACGGACCTGATACCAGGACCAGCCCAGGATTGTGTGCTGACCAGACTCCAGTGGCAGCTCCACGGTAAGGCCCGCGGCGGTGAGGGCTGTGTGGGCTGACTGAGGGCCGCCTGCCTGCTGCTGCGGGGCCCTGGGGAAATCAGAGCTAATTAAAGGGTCACAGCGTCGACTGCTCTCCTGATTTACCTCCACCACTCTTGGCGTTGCCTTTGTTACTGTGTGGGGAATAATAACACTTGTAAGGGGACATGGGAGTCCAACTGTATTAATATTTGATATTTCATCACACAATAAGTTAACGTTAATATGAGAAAGGAACATGGCAAACTCATTATATATTTATACAAATGGAGCTGTATCAGATTATTTATTGGTCACAATGGTGGGTAGGGTCTTAGATCCCTAAGTCAACCATGACGTATCAGAACGGTGTCAAACCTGCTCCTCACATGTGCTTCCTGTTTCCTGCCCTCAGGCCAGCGGTGGACTTCTTGTGCAGCCGAGGCTCCGACCTCCTGATTCTACGTCTGAGCCCCGTCCCGGCGCTGGATGAACGTGTGGGGGGGCCCAGAGGTCCACGCCGCGGGACAGCTCCCCCACAGCGATGGCTACGGGCTGTGTGAGTCAGCACAGTTCTACGGTGAGTCGGTGCGATGGACCCCGCCTCCATCACCACCCCGTAGGTCCGTCGCACGCTGGGCGACAGCAGCTCAGGAGGTAGAGCGGCTGGTAACCGGAAGGTTACTAGTTTGATCCCTGGCTCCTCCAAGTGGAGTGTGGAGGTGTCCCTGAATAAGACGCCTCGCCCTGACTGCTCCTGACCACCAGTGCCTCCGCCGGCGGTGTGTGAATGTGTGTATGAGAGGTTTTAAGTCACTCTGGATAAAAGTGTCAGCAAAATCCCCCCAAAAAATAGTATGTTCAGCACAGCACCAGAGGCAGCACAACATCCCCACCGCTGGCCAGATGTGCGACCCACCTCACAGGTTGCATTGTAACGCACAACGTTGTAAAAGAACATTGTGACTGTGCGGTTAATAAGTAGCCATGGCAACCTTTGCTCCCCGTTGGCACTTCTCAAGCAAGTGGTAAGTCTGTCTGGCCTGGCTCTACGCGGCATCGGGAACATGAATTTGTTTGATTAGTGGTCCGGCAGACCACCACAGCGGGACCCTAGGCAGAGGACAGGGACGCCTGTTGCCACGACAACATTAAGATGGCTATGGTTCGATCCAAGTTTTCGGCAGGTCAGTTTGACACACTGCGACGGTGTCTGATCTAGCTGTTGTGTTCCTCAGCCCGATGGGAGGTGGGAAAAGTTTGGCAATTTTATCTTTTATGAAAGGAAAAAAGAAATCGAGAATAGAACTGCTCACATACCTATGTTAACATTTGACTGATATTTGCAAACATGATGGTGTTTCCAAGGGGTTTTGATACTTTTGATATTCATAATAGATGTCATGTTGAGCTTCATGGTCGTGTGCCACACAGGCGGTATGGGCCATACATCGGCCAAGTTGTAAATAATTCACTTGCTTTTACACGTCAGGTTGTGCCTCTCATATTGCGTATTCACTCGTTATCGGCTATTTTTCTTCCTATTCCGTCCCTATTGTTTCTTTTAACAAATACAGTATATGTATACTGAAATTAAGTGTCTCAGATTGTGATCCCTCATTGATCTTCACCGTACAGGTCCGAGAACAAGGGCCATGCTGCCGTTCTAAAATGTTCCACGTCTTCTTCAGACCCTCCTGAACCACATCTGGAACCTTGGAGTTCTAATGAACACTTTCTACCCCCCCCCCTCAGATATCCTGGCGGATCAGGGGAGCAGTCCCCTGCTGCCAGACTCAGACCTCCTACCCTTCACCAGCTATGCCAACATGCAGTACCCCACGGGGGAGCCGGGGGAGTCCCCTCCGGCCTACTACCCGGGCCAGCACCCCTACTACCCCCAGTACGGTGGAGAGGAGTGGTTCTCCCCGGCAGGGATGTACGAGCTGAGGAAGGGCCCCCTGGAGGTCACCTTCGACCCCCACATGGACGAGTCGGCAGCGGCCATGCCCGCCGTGTGCAAGAAGAGCCGGCAGCCCCCCCACATGGGCAGGGTCAAGGGTCAGGAGCTGTGTGTGGTGTGCGGGGACAAGGCCTCCGGGTACCACTACAACGCCCTCACCTGTGAGGGCTGCAAAGGTGAGCAAGGAGCCAGGAGGATACGTGGTGTACATGTGGAATAGAGCCTAGGATGCAGCAATGAAGAATATAATACCTTTGATTGGGTGATTTGACTTTAATAGGGTTGCATTACATGTTCAAAATCTATAATTTACACACGCTCACTATTAACAGTCCAAGTTTGCAATGATCGTGAGGGCTTGTTGTGAGTAAGTGAATAATATTTTGGCGGACTGATGGTTAGAATGGAAGAAGAAGAAGAGGAAGATGAAGTAGAAGAAGATATGCAGTTGCTGCAGTAGCTGCAGTAGATGCAGTAGATGCAGTAGATGCAGTAGCTGCAGAAGATGCAGTAGCTGCAGTACATGCAGTACATGCAGTACATGCAGTAGCTGCAGTAGATGCAGTAGATGCAGAACAGTAGCTACAGTAGATGCAGTAGCTGCAGTAGATGCAGTAGCTGCAATAGCTGCAGTAGATGCAGTACATGCAGTAGATGCAGTACATGCAGTACATGCAGTACATGCAGTAGCTGCAGTAGATGCAGTACATGCAGTAGATGCAGTACATGCAGTAGCTGCAGTAGATGCAGTACATGCAATAGCTGCAGTAGATGCAGTAGATGCAGTAGATGCAGTACATGCAGTAGATGCAGTAGATGCAGTAGATGCAGTACATGCAGTAGCTGCAGTAGATGCAGTAGCTGCAGTACATGCAGTACATGCAGTACATGCAGTAGATGCAGTACATGCAGTAGATACAGTAGATGCAGTACATGCAGTAGCTGCAGTAGATGCAGTAGATGCAGAACAGTAGCTGCAGTAGATGCAGTACATGCAGTACATGCAGTAGATGCAGTACATGCAGTAGCTGCAGTAGATGCAATAGATGCAGAACAGTAGCTGCAGTAGCTGCAGTAGATGCAGTACATGCAGTAGATGCAGTACATGCAGTAGATGCAGTACATGCAGTGACCTTGTTGTTATCTTACATGCTTTGTGTGGGTAAAGCCTTCAGTCAAGAGACGGTGCATTCGACGGATTGAAAACAGATTGGAATGTGGAACACGTTGCACGTAGCTCCCTTTGAAGATGAGGCCATGGATAAAATCCCTTGTAACCTCTTCTCTTCATGACCCTATATGTAT